>BNST01001193.1:0-112500 GCA_019650275.1 Xylocarpus granatum
CAAACCAGGCAAGACCTTAGGAGGCAAAGGGAGCGTGAGCAAATGCACGCAAGGTGCCAAGCAGCAAGAGAGGCAGAAACAGGCCAGAATGTGCGCACAACAAGCCTGCACACAGCATGCAGTGAAGCACAGCCAAGTTCTGACTCAGTCCTAATTGATTGCAAAAATCCAAGCCAAGAAGAAAATCAGCATTGGCAGCACATGTATGAATCAATCCTAGCAGGAGAAGGAGATTGATGGCATGAAGAACTCCAGCAGCAATAGGATGTTGTGGCAGGTTTGACTTCAGTAGGATGTTCACGTCAAGTAGGAGTTTTGGAATGGAAGAACACGCCATAATGGAAGGTCTAATGCAAAAAGGAAACAACAAGAAGAAGTTCAGCAGCTTTAGGAGAGGAGATAAGATAAGGACAAAAAGACTTAGTCAAAGTAGGAATTCTAATCTAAGTAGGAATTTAAGAAAGACCAAGAATCCTAGTAGGATTAGGAAACAGTAGGATAAGGTCTATCTTGATAATATTTTAGTTGACTTAAAAAAGCTTACTGACTTAGAAAAACATATCCTAAGTGGATAAGGTTGTCTTAGGACTATAAATACAGCCCATTATTTGTGAAGAGGACGTATGCTCCGAATTTTGTATATTTCTCATTCATTAATCAAGAGTCAAAGGTTAGCATTTTTGCTTCCATTCTTGTTTATATTTTGGTTATCTTTTAAGAGTTGTCTTGAGATAACTTGGGCTTAAGACAAGGTGAAGAGTTGTCTTCCTTGCTTAAGAGCTTAGGTTAAAGTTAAGAGTTTTCTTCTTCAACCAAGGCAAAGTTGTGATAGGTTTAAGAGTTGTCTTGCCTATCCAACATATCCTTTATATATTAGTTAATCCTGAAGGATAGCTTAGGGGACATAAATCTAAGAAAAGAACTCAAGAATCAAATGGGACAGCAAGTTAGGAAGGTTTTTAGTAGGTGCGTTGACCCTTAGGTATAAAAAAGTTGGGGAAAAAATTGGGACCCCAACATGAATACACCCAACGCCTTAGCTGTGCTAGCGGGAATGTTTTGGTCGCTCCCCGAAAGTTCATCCCACACAATGCCAAATGCACCTGACACCTCAGCCACACCTGCGAGAATGTTCTAGTCGCTCCAGAAAGTTCATCCCGTGCACTGTTGAAAGTGGCCATTGCCTCTGCCATGCCTGTGGTGATGTTCCAGTAGCTCCTGAAAGTTTGTCATATGCAATGCCAAATGCGCCCGACGTTGCTGCCTCGTATGTGGAAATGTTCCAGTCGCTCATGGAAGTTCATCCCATGCACTGCTGAACGCACCTGACGCCGCCTCTGCCGAGTTGGTGGGGATGTTCTGCATGCCACCAAAAGTTCATCCCTCGTGCCCATGGAAGTTCATCCCACATGCCACCAAAAGTTCATCCCGTGCACTACCGAATGTGCTCGATGGCTCTATGGTGCTCGCAGGGATGTTCCAATCGCTCCTGGAAGTTCGTCCCGAGCATTGCCAAATGCATCCTACACCTTTGCCGAGCCCACGGCGATGTTCCGGTCACTCCCGAAAGCTTGTCCTGTGCACTGTCGAATGTGCCTGATAACTCTGTCCAGCCTACGGTGACGTTCTGGTCACTCCTGAAAGTTCATCCTGCACCATAGCCAATGCACTGAACACCACTGTTACACCCATGGGGATGTGCTGATCACTCCCAAAAGTTCATCTCCAGCACTGCCAAACGCGCACACTGCTGCCGTCGCACCTGGGGGTGTTCTGGTCACTCTTGGAAGTTTGTCCCATGCACTGGTGAACGTGCTTGACGTAGCTTCCGTGCCCACGGGGTTGCTCTGGTCGCTTCCGGAAGTTCTTCCCGAGCGCCGGTGAATGCATCCGACGCCTCTGACAAGCCCACAAGGATGTTCTGGTTGCCCCCAGAAGTTCATCCTGTGCACTGTCAAACATGCTCGACAACTCTGCTGCACCTGAAAGGATGTTCAAGTCATTCTCAGAACTCCAAGAGTGACCGGAACATCCACATGGCTAGTGTGGCAGTGGCTCGGACACATTGTGCGGGGCAAACTTCTAGGAGCGACCGGAACATCCTTGCGGGCGTTGCAGTGGCATTCGGCGTGTTTGGCAGTGCAAGGGACAAACTTATGAGAGCAACCGAAAAATCACCGTGGGCTTGGCAGAGGCTTTAGACGTGTTCTGCAGTGATCGGGACAAACTTCTAGGCACAACAAAATATCCTAGCGTGCCCAGCATCAGCATTGGACATGTTCAGCAGTACGTGGAATGAACTTCTGGGAGCGACTGAAACATCTATGCAGATGTGGCAGAGGCGTCATGCGCATTCAACATTGTGTGGGATGAACCTCTGGGAGTGATTGGAACATCCCTGTGAGTGCGGCAGACGCGTTGAGCACGTTTGGCAGTTTGCAGGATGAACTTCCAGGGAGGGGGGACCGGAACATCCCCACAGGCGTGGCAGAGGCATCGGACGCATTCGGCAGTGCTCAGGACAAACTTCTAGGAGTGACTGGAGCATCCCCACGGGTGTGGCTGAGGCTTCGAGGGCATTAAGCAGTGCACGGGACCAACTTCCAGGAGCAACCGGAACATTCCCGTGGGCACAGCAACAGTGTCGGACAAGTTTTACAGTACGCGGGATGAAATTCCAGGAATGTCCAAAAGATTCCTGCGGTCGCTGCAGAGGCATGTTCAGCAGTGTGCAGAACACACTTTTGGTAGCGACAAGAACATTCCCACAAGCACAACAGAGGTTTAGGGCATGTTGGGCAGTGCGGTACGAACTTCCAGGAGCCACTGGAACATCCCCGTGAGAGTGACAGAGGCATCAGGCACATTCAACATTGCATGGGATGAACTTCTGGGAGCGACCCGAAAATCCCTACAGGCATGGCAGCAGCGTCAGACACATTCGTTACTCCACAGGACAACTTTCGGGAGCAATCGAAATATCCCCGCAGGTGCAACAGCGGTATGAGGTGCATTCAGCAGTGCGCTGGCCGAACTTCCGAAAGAGACCAGAACACCCAGGCGAGCGCGGCAGAGGCATCAGGCACATTTTACAGTTTGCGAGACAAACTTCCGGGAGTGACCTGAACATCCCCCGGGCACGGCAGTGGCATTGGGCGCATTCGGCAGGGCATAGGATGAAGTTCCAGGAGCAACTGAAAATCCCTGTGAGCTCAAAAGAGTCATCAGATGCATTCGACACTGCTCAGAACGAACTTCCAAGAGCGGCCGGAATATCCCTGCAGGCATGGTAGAGGCATTGAGCATGCTCGGTAGTGCACGGGATGAACTTGCAAGATCAACCGGAATATCCCTGAGGGGCGCGGCAGAGGGTTCGGGCACATTGGGTAGTGCGTGGAATGAACTTTTGAAAATGATCGGAACATCCCCGCAGGTGTGGCAGAGGCATCAGGCACATTAAGCAGTGTGCAGGATGAACGTCATGGAGAAACCAGAACAATCCTGCTGGCGTGGCAGAGCATCGGGTTAATTTGGCAATACATGGGACAAACTTCCTAGAGTGATAGGAACATCCCCCCCAGTGCAGCACAGGCTTCCGTCTAGTTGGACGAACTTCTAGCAGCAACCGGAACATCACCACCAACACGGCAGGGGCATCGAGCGCGATAGGCAGTGTGCAGGACAAATTTTTGGGAGCTACTAGACCATCCCCCCAGGTGCAGTAGAGGCTTCCGACACATTGGGTAGTGGTCGGGATGAAATTTTGGGAGCAACTGAAACATCCCCGTTGGCATGGTAGAGGCTTCTAGCGCGTTTGGCAGTGTGCAGGACAAACTTCCAGAAGTGACTAGAACATCTCCATGGGTGAGGCAGAGGTGTCGGGTGCATTCAGCAGGGTGCGGGATGAACTTCCCAGCAGGGGCGTCAGGCGCGTTCGACAGTGCATGGGATGAACTTCGGGGACCAACTAGAATATCCCCGTAGGTGCGACAACGGCATTCGGCAGTGTGAGGGATGAACTTTTGGGACCGGCCGAAAAATCTACGCGGGCCCAACAGAGGCGTTGGACACTTTTGGCAGTACTCGGGATGAACTTCTGAGAGTGACCGGAACAACCCTGTGGAGGTGGCAACGGCATCAGACACCTCCGGCACTGCTTGGGACAAACTTCTTGGATCGACTGGAACATCTACGTGGGCACTGTAGCAGCTTCGGACACATTCGGCAATGCGAGGACGAACTTTCGAATACTTCCTGAACATCCCCGCAGGGTAGTGCTCATGATGAACTTCGAGGAGTGCCCAGAACATCCCCGCGGCCACGGCAGTGGGGTCGGGCCCATATGGTAGTGTGCCAGATGAACTTCCAAAAACAACCGGAAGATCCCTGCGGATGCAGCAAAGGTGTTGGGCGCATTCGGCATTGCCTGGGACAAACTTCCAGAAGCAATCAGAACATCCCTGCAGGCGTGGCAAGGCTGCAGGCGCGTTTGGCACTGTATGGGACGAACTTTTGGGAGTGATTGGAGAATCCCCGCGGGCTTGGCAAGGCTTCGGGTGCCTGGACAGTGCCATGATGAACTTCTGAGAGTGATTGGAACATCCCCCAGACAGCGTCAGTGGCGTTGGACACGTCCGTGTTGAGGACCTTAGGAGGCAAAGGGAATGTAAACGAATGCAAGCAAGGCGCCAAGCAGGAAAAGAGGCAGAAACAGGCCAAAATGTGCACGCAATAAGCCTGCACGCAGCAAGCAGCGAAGAACGGCCAGGTTCTGACTCAGTCCTAATCAATTGCTAAAATCCAAGCCAAGAAGAAGACCAGCATTGGCAGGACATGCCTTAAGCAATCCAAGCATGACAAGGAGAGTAACGGCGTGAAGAACTTTAGCAGCAACAGGATGTCTTGGCAAGTTTACTTCAGCAAGAGGACTGCACCAAAGAGAAGTCTTGGAGAGGAAGGGACACACCATAGTAGAAGTTCTAATCTAAGAAGGAAACGTCAAGAAGAAGTTCAGCAGCTATAGGAGAGAAGATAAGATAAGGACGGAAAGACTTAGTCAAAATAGGAATTTTAGTCTTAGTAGGAATTCAAGAAAGACCAAGAATCCTAGTAGGATTAGGAAATAGTGGGATAAGGTCTATCTTGATAATGTTTTAGTTGACTTAGAAAAGCTTGTTGACTTAGGAAAACATATCCTAAGTGGATAAGGAACCTAAGTACTAGTTGAATTAGGATAAGGCTGTCTTAGGACTATAAATACAGCCCATTATTTGTGAGGAGGGCATATGCTCCGAAATTTTGTTATTTCTCATTCATTAATCAAGAATCAAAGGTTAGCATTCTTGCTTACATTCTTGTTTATATTTTCAGTTATCTTTTAAGAGTTGTCTTGAGATAACTTGGGCTTAAGACAAGGTTAAGAGTTGTCTTCCTTGCTTAAGAGCTAAGGTTGAAGTCAAGAGTTGTCTTCTTCAACCAAGGCAAGTTGTGATAGGTTTAAGAGTTGTCTTGCCTATCCAACATATCCTTTTATATATTAGTTATCCCGAAGGACAGCTTAGGGGACGTAAATATAAGAAAAGAACTCAAGAATCAAACGGGACAGCAAGTTAGGAAGGATTTCAGTAGGCGTGCTGACACCCTAAGGTCTAGAAAAGTTAGAGAAAAAAATTGGGACCCCAATAGTACAGTAGTGCGGAGGTTGTTTCTTAATCCTACTAGGATTCTTGGCCTTTCTTGAATTCCTACTAAGACTAGAATTCTTATTTTGACTAAAGTCTTTCTGTCCTTATCTTATCTTCTCTCCTACAGCTGCTGAACTTCTTCTTGCCATTTCGTTCTTGGATTAGAACTTTCTGCTATGGCATGTCCCTTCCTCTCCAAGACTTCTCTTTGGCATGGTCATCTTGCTAAGTAAACTTGACATGACGTCTTGCTGTGTTGGAGTTCTTCACACCATCAATCTCTTTCTCCTGCTCGAATTGCTTCATGCGTGTCCTGCTAATGCTAGTCTTCTTCTTAGCTTGGATTTCTACAATCAATTAGGACTGAGTAAGGACCTGGTCATGCTTCACTGCATGATGCATGCAAGCTTGTTGCACGCACATTCTGGCCTGTTTCTACCTCTCTTGCTGCCTGGCGCCTTGCCTGCATTCTCTCACGCTCCCTTTGGCTCCTAAGGTCCTCAACAATCCCCTTTCTTGGAGACTCACCTTGTCCTCAAGGTGGAAATTAGGGAAACATTGCTGGATATCATCATAGTCTTCCCATGTTGCTTTCATCCTTGGGCGAATGACTCCACCATATGAGTACTCTCCATACTGGCCTTCTATTGCGCCCATAGCTTACTATGCAAAATCCTAATGCTTCCTTTGGGTGCTGCCCCAGGTGATCTTCCCTAAAATGTCGGGCAGTCCCTCATTCACTTGTCTCACATCTCCTATCTTTTTTCTTAACAATGAAATATGAAACACAGGATGTAATTTGGAGTTTAATGGTAGTCTTAGGCAATAAGCTACTGCTCCAATTTGCTTAACTACCTCATATGGTCTAAAGTACTTCCTAGCCAGCTTTGCTGTAGTTGGCTTTCCAGCCTTGATTTTCCTCCTAGGATGGATCTTAAGATAGACATAGTCACCTACCTCAAATTCCACTTCCTTTCTACCTTTATTTGCTTGTCTCTTCATTCGGTCCCTTGCCTTCTCAAGCTCATGCTTGAGTTTCTTTAAGACCTCATCTCTTGATTGAAGTGCGACATCTACTTCATGTATGCGGCTGTTCCCCGTGGTATAACTTGACATTCTGCAGGGGTATTTTTCCGTATATAGCTTGGTATGGGTGTCATCTTGATTGCCACATAATAGGTAGTATTATACCATAGTTCTGCCCATGGTATGTACTCCTCCCAATTGTTTTGATGGTCATGGAAAAAGCATCTTAAATACTGCTCTAGAGTTTGATTGGTTACCTCACTTTGTCCATCTGTTTGTGGATGAAAGGCGGATGAGGCGACCAAGTTGCTGCCGAGCTGTGTGAAGAGCTCCTTCAGAATTTGCTCATAAAGATAGTGTCTCTATCGGACAACATTGTCCGTGGTATGCCATGGAGTCTTACCATGTTCTTGATGAACTCTGGGCTACTTCTTTTGCTGTGTAGGGTTGCTTGAGTGGCACAAAGTGTCCACTACAATTAATATCACCATATAACCCTTGCTTTTGGGCATTCCTATGATGAAGTCCATTGTCAAGTCTTCCCAAACCTGTCCTGGTACTGGCAAAGGCTGTAACAATCCCCTTTGTCTTGCCTCCTTCTGGTTTGGTGCACTAACAAACATCAAATTCTCGAACTAGCTTTTTGATCTCAGCCTTAAGTCCCTCCCTACCAGAAGAATTGCTTGTAAAACCATTCTAAATGTCCTCCTTCTCGTGAGTTGTGGAAGTGCTTCAAGATCTTTCCTATAAATCTTAGTATGTTTGGTACATACACCTGCTGGTTGTGCCAAATATATCCATTCTTAAGGGTGAATTTACTAACCTTAGGGTCGAAATTCTTGATCTTTTCATGAGGTCTTGGCTTTGAGAGTCAATTTCTATTGCCTCCTTGATTTTTGTCCATACATTCCACTCTCTCTACTAATGGTAGTGAGGCATGTGTCATTAGGCTCACATGCTGTCCATAATGCTTGACCTCCATTGCTTCTGGACAATGTGTTTGCCACTTTGTTTTCCTTGCCAGGCTTGTAGATTATTTCATACTCATAACCCAGCAACTTGACAAGGAACTTTTGCTGCTCTGGGTGGTAATTTTCTTCTCCATGAGGCTTCTCAAGGGTTGTTGATCTGTAATGATCAGGAATTTCCTCCCAAGAAGGTAAGGTCGCCATACCTTGACTGCATGGATGATGGCCAACATCTCCTTGGCATATACTAACCATTCATACTTCATAGGGCCCTAAGACTCTGTTCATGTATGCAATAGGTCTTCCAGCTTGACTGAGGACAGCACCTATTCCATCTTGACATGCGTCAGTGTGAAGCTCGAAGTTTTGGTTGAAGTCGGGCAGTGCTAACACTGGGGTCTCACACATAGCTTGCTTCAACAACTTGAATACGTCTAGCCTGTTAAACCTAGAAATCCTCTAAGTTTTGTGACATTCTTAGGAATTGGCCATGTTTGCATGGCTCCTATTTTCCATTGGTCTACCTTCACTCCATCTTCGGATATGATGTGACCGAGGTATTCAAGCTCCTCTTGCATGAATGTGCACTTGGATGGCTTGATGACAAAACAATTTCTTCTTAACACTTCTAGCACTTTCACTAAGTGTTCTATGTGATCATCTGGATCATGGAATAGACCAAAATGTCATCAAAGAAAACTAAGACAAACCTGCGCAAATAAGGTTTGAAGATGTCATTCATAGCTGCTTGAAAGGTGGAGGGTGCATTGCATAGTTCGAAAGGCATGACTAGGTACTCGTAGTGTCCACTATGAGTCCAAAATGCTGTCTTCTGCACGTCCTCTTCTTTCATGCGTATTTGATGATATCCGACCTCGAGATCCAGCTTGGAGAGCAGCTCTGCTCTATGTAACTCATCCAGCATATCATCAATTGTTGGGATAAAAAAAGATCCTTGACAGCAACTTGGTTGAGTGCCTGATAATCGGTGCAAAACCTTTGAGTTTCTTCTTTCTTTCTAACAAGTAGAATGGGAGAAGAAATAGGGGAAGTGCTAGGTCGGATAATACCTTCCTGTAGCATCTCTTCCACTTGTCTTTTTGATCTCGTTCTTTTGGAAGTGTGCATATCAGTAAGGTGCTACATTAATCACCTTGGTTTTGTCGATTAATGGATGCATGGTCAATGTCTTAAGGGTGGTAGTCCTTATGGCTCTCCTAAGACATCTCCAAATTGCTGCAGTAGGTTTCCTTACTCCTATTGGTATGTCTTCATGTGTATGATGTTCGGCTGTGTTTTCCTCTTTTTGTGGCCAACAAAACCGCAAAACATTTTGTCCCTTTTTTTGTATAGTCGTTCAAGGGCACTTACTTCCACTAAGCTGTCCTTCGAGTTAACTAATATATAAAAGGATATGTTGGATAGGCAAGACAACTCTTAAACCTATCACAACTTGCCTTGGTTGAAGAAGAGAACTCTTGACTTTCAACCTAAGCTCTTAAGCAAGGAAGACAACTCTTAACCTTGACTTAAGCCCAAGTTATCTCAGACAACTCTTAAAAGATAACCGAAATATAAACAAGAATGGAAGCAAGAATGCTAACCTTGATTCTTGATTAATGAATGAAAATATACAAAATTCGGAGCATATCTCCTCCTCACAAATAATGGGCTGTATTTATAGTATTAGACAGCTTTATCCTAATTCAACTAGTACTTAGGTTCCTTATCCACTTAGGATATGTTTTCCTAAGTCAACAAGCTTTTCTAAGTCAACTAAAACATTATCAAGATAGACCTTATCCCACTATTTCCTAATCCTACTAGGATTCTTGGTCTTTCTTGAATTCCTACTTTGACTAGAATTCTACTTTACTAGTTTTTTGTCCTTATCTTATCTTTCTCTCCTACAGTTGCTGAACTTCTTCTTGTCGTTTCCATCTTGGATTAGAACTTCCGCTATGGCGTGCCCTTCCTCTCCAAGACTTCTCTTTGGCATGGTCATCTTGCTGAAGTAAACCTTCCATGACGTCCTGCTGCTGCTGGAGTTCTTCACGCCGTCAATCTCCTTCTCCTGCTTGGATTGCTTCGTGCATGTCCTGCCAATGCTGGTCTTCTTGTTTGGCTTAGATTTCCACAATCAATTAGAACTGAGTCAGAACCTGCCATGCTTCACTGCATCATGCGTGCAGGCTTGTTGCGCGCACATTCTGGCCTGTCTTTGCCTCTCTTGTTGCCTGGTGCCTTGCGCTCATTCTCTCACGCTCCCTTTGCCTCTTAGGGTCCTCAACAGTTCAAAAATTCCTAATCATTACAGATCAACAACCCTTGAGAAGCCTCATGGAGCAGAAAATTACCACCCCAGAGCAGCAAAAATTCCTTGTTAAGTTACTGGGTTATGAGTATGAAATAATATACAAACCAGGCAAGGAAAACAAGGTGGCAGACGCATTGTCCAAAAGCAATGGAGGTCAAGCATTGTGGACAGCATGTGAGCCTAATGATGCATGCCTCACTGCCATTAGCAGAGTGGAGTGGATTGTATGGACAGAAATCAAAGAGGCAATAGAGATTGATCCTCAAAGCCAAGAGCTCGCCAAGAAGATCAAGAATTTTGACCCTAAGGTTAGTAAATTCACCCTTAAGAATGGATATATTTGGCACAACCAGCAGGTGTATGTACCAAACATACCGGTACTAAGGGGGAAGATCTTAAATCACTTCCATAACTCACAGGAAGAAGGACATTCAAGATGGTTCTGTACTTACATGTAGATCAAGCTATTCTTTTGGTTAGAAGGATTCAAGTAGAAGGCAAGAAGAAAGCCAGCAATTGTGACATTTGCCCATGGATAAAACTAGAAGATGGCAAGACCAAGGGATTGCTACAACCTTTGCCATTACCAGTACAAGTTTGGGAAGACTATAATGACATCCAGCAGCAGTTTTCCAACTTTCACCTTGAGGAAGAGATGAGTCTTCAAGAAAGGGGGATTGTTGAGAAACCCAAGTATGCAGGAAATGCAATGGGCAGAAAAATGAAGCAGCAATAGAGGCAGAAACAGGCCAGAATGTGCGCGCAACAAGCCTGCACACAGCAAGCAGTGAAGCAGGCCAGGTTCTGACTCTAGTCCTAATTGATTGCAGAAATCCAAGCCAAGAAGAAAAATTGGCATTGGCAGGACACGCATGAAAGCAATCTGAGCAGGAGAAAGAGATTGACGCATGAAGAACTCCAGCAGCAGCAGGACGTCATGGCAGGTTTGACTTCAACAAGATGTTCACATCAAGGAAGAGTCTTGGAATGGAAGGACACACCATATGGAAGTCCTAATCCTAGAAGGAAATGGCAAGAAGAAGTTCAGCAGCTGTAGGAGAGGAGATAAGATAAGGACAGAAAGACTTAGTCAAAGTAGGAATTCTAGTCTAGTAGGAATCAAGAAAGACAAGAATTCTAGTAGGATTAGGAAATAGTGGGATAAGGTCTATCTTGATAATGTTTTAGTTGACTTAGAAAAGCTTGTTGACTTAGGAAAACATATCCTAAGTGGATAAGGAACCTAAGTACTAGTTGAATTAGGATAAGGCTGTCTTAGTACTATAAATACAGCCCATTATTTGTGAGGAGGAGATATGCTCCGAATTTTGTATATTTTCATTCATTAATCAAGAATCAAGGTTAGCATTCTTGCTTCCATTCTTGTTTATATTTTGGTTATCTTTTAAGAGTTGTCTTGAGATAACTTGGGCTTAAGACAAGGTTAAGAGTTGTCTTCCTTGCTTAAGAGCTTAGGTTGAAGTCAAGAGTTGTCTTCTTCAACCAAGGCAAATTGTGATAGGTTTAAGAGTTGTCTTGCCTATCCAACATATCCTTTATGCATTAGTTAATCCGAAGGACAGCTTAGGGGATGAAATCCTAGAAAAGAACTCAAGAATCAAACAAGACAGCAAGTTAGGAAGGTTTTAGTAGGCGTGCTGACCCCTAAGGTGTAGAAAAGTTGGGAAAAAAAATTGGGACCCCAACAGTTGCTTGGTTGAGTGCCCGGTAATCGGTGCAAAAACCTCCAAGTTTCATCTTTCTTTCTAACAAGTAGAATGGGAGAAGAAAAAGGGGAAGTGCTAGGTCAGATAATACCTTGCTGTAGCATCTCTTCCACTTGTCTTTCGATCTCGTTCTTTTGAAAGTGTGCATATCAGTAAGGTGCTACATTAATCACCTTGGTTTTCGTCGATTAATAGGATGGCATGGTCGTAATGTCTTGAGGGTGGTAGTCCTTGTGGCTCTCCTAAGACATCTCCGAATTGCTCCAATAGGTTCCTTACTCTTATTTGTATGTCTTCGTGTGTATGATGTTCGGCTATGTTTTCCTCTTTTGTGACCAAGAGAACCGCAAAGCATTGTGCCCTTTTTCTGCATAGTCATTCAAGGGTACTTACCTCACAATGATGCGCTGCATTGGTGGTGGATGCCTCCCACATGCAATCCCTTCCCTTCCATTGGAAGTGCATGGCCATGGATTCGTAGTCGAAACATTATCTTGCCTATGGTTTTAAGCCAAGCATTGCCTAAAACCACATCAAGACCTGCCAGGGCTAACACATGCAGTTCCGCCTCTATTTTGACTCCTTGAATCTGCATTGCTACTGCCTGGATCACTTGTGTGCACTTGAGCTTCTGTACGCTTGCCACTCTTACCTCAAAGGGTGCAATCCTTTTTGGACATAGCTGAAGTGTTTTGACCAATTTTGTATTGATAAAGTTATGAGTAGCTCCACTATCTATCAACACCAAAACATTTTTTTCGTTAATGGTTGCGAACAACCTCATGGCAGTAGGTTTGGTGGTTGCCCTTACTGCATGCAAGTTGATTTTGCCTTCTTCGCATGATCAGGGAAGTGTTCTGCCTCTGCTTTCTCCTCACTGTCCATGCGGCTTTCTTGTTCTTCTTCGCTGCTCTCCTCATGTTCTTTATCACTTACTACTTCAATGATGTTGAGCAGCCCTTTTTTGCACTTGTGGCCAACTTGCTACTTATCATTGCACCTAAAACATAGGCCTCTTTTGATCCTCCTGTTGATTTCTTCGGTGGATAGTTTGAGAGGGTCCTTTGTTTTTGAAGGCACTGTCTTACTTGATGAGGATGCTTACCTATTTGTCTGAGGGTTTGATGACCTTGTTGTGCTCGAGTGATGCTTCTCCCATCATTGATGAGTCTTGCCAACCGAATGCACTGAGTGAGAGAGTTTGGATCCCTTATCTTCACTTCTCGGCTTAGCCAAGGTACAAGGCCATCTAGAAAAGTGCCAATTAGTGCACTATCTAGCCAATGTCCTACTAATTCGGCCAACCTCTTGAATTCTTCAAGGTAGCTTTCTAGAGATCCCTCTTGCCTAATCTTGGCAAGCTGTCCCTCATAGTTAGTCATGCTAGATGGGACCAAATCTGTTCACTAACTCTTGTGTGAACCTTGTCCAGCCTGTCCTTCTTCCTTCTTGGCCATAAGTGGCCTTAAGCCAACGCCACCATTGGTTGGCTCTCCCACATAGGTGATAGGATGCAAAATCAACCCTTTCACCTTTCTCAATACCTTGTTTCTCAAAATAAAATTCAGCCTTGGAGATCCATTCAGTTGGATCTCCCTTCTCAAAGGTAAGGGAATTCGATTTTTACCTTAGGCCGTGTGTAATGGCTTGGGCTGTCGTAGTGCCAATCCTCCCTTCTTGTGGTGTGCCATGGTTCTGCCTCAAGGTGATTCGCACCCTTCTTGGTTGCCATGATGCGGGCCTTCTGTCCATCACTTCCTCATTGTCGCTATGCTCATTATAGCAATCATGGGGTGGGTGTTCGTTTGGTGAAGTCTCCCTTCCTGCTTCCCAAACTCATGCGCCTTTTCCCCCTTTTCTTGAGAGGGAAACTGCTCCTGGTCAGAATCTTCCTCATGCACTTGGTGCGTGTGATTTCAGATTGAAGCCTCCTAGACGTTTGTGGTAGGTGGCTGTTTCTGCCCTGCTCGGTTTGGACTTGTTTTCCAGCCACTCGAGGTGTGTCTCTCTTCAATTGTTCAAGAGAATGAATGATAGATGATAGTTGGTGTTTGATATCACCTACCTGGTCATTGATCGCATTCTGGTTCCTCTCCAAGGCAAGGATTCTTCTGCAGTTGGTGACTGAGAAGTCTTCCCCGATATGTTCCTGTGGTGCAGGTGAATGCTGCCTAGATGACATGGTAACCATGATGCCTTGCAATTGACTGGTGTCTATGCTGATGCCTTAACAAGAGCAAATTTGTTGGGATGATCGTGCTACTTCTCAACTGGTGATTGTGCTGATCTTTCAATGAAAACACCAACTTTTATACACCTTAGGGGTCAGCATGCCTACTGAAAATCCTTCCTAACTTGCTGTCCTGTTTGATTCTTGAGTTCTTTTCTTATATTTACGTCCCCTAAGCTGTCCTTCGGGTTAACTAATATATAAAAGGATATGTTGGATAGGGAAGACAACTCTTAAACCTATCACAACTTGCCTTGGTTGAAGAAGACAACTCTTGACTTCAACCTAAGCTCTTAAGCAAGGAAGACAACTCTTAACCTTGTCTTAAGCCCAAGTTATCTCAAGACAACTCTTAAAAGATAACCAAAATATAAACAAGAATAGAAGCAAGAATGCTAACCTTTGATTCTTGATTAATGAATGAGAAATAAACAAAATTCGGAGCATATCTTCTCCTCACAAATAATGGGTTGTATTTATAGTCCTAAGACAGCCTTATCCTAATTTAACTAGTACTTAGGTTCTTATCCACTTAGGATATGTTTTCCTAAGTCAACAAGCTTTTCTAAGTCAACTAAAACATTATCAAGATAGACCTTATCCCATTGTTTCCTAATCCTACTAGGATTCTTGGTCTTTCTTGAATTCCTACTAAGACTAGAATTCCTATTTTGACTAAGTCTTTCTGTCTTTTCTTATCTTATCTTCTTCTTCTCCTACAGCTGCTGAACTTCTTCTTGCTGTTTCCTTCTTGGATTAGAACTTCCACTATGGCGTGTCCTTCCTCTCCAAGACTTCTCTTTGGCGTGGTCATCTTGGTGTAGTTAAACATGCCATGACGTCTTGCTGCTGCTGCAGTTCTTTCACGCCGTCAATCTCCTTCTCCTGCTCGGATTGCTTCATGTGTGTCCTGCCAATGCTGGTCTTCTTCTTGGCTTGGATTTCCGCAATCAATTAGGACTGAGTCAGAACCTGGCCGTGCTTCACTGCATGCTGTGTGCAGGCTTGTTGCATGCACATTCTGGCCTGTTGCTGCCTCTCTTGTTGCTTGGCACCTTGCGCGCATTCACTCACGCTCCCTTTGCCTCCTAAAGTCCTCAAAACGATCACGCTCTGATGCTACTGCTTCACTCATGGGGATGTTTTGGTCACTCAAAGTATGTCCTCCACATAGCCCTATGCACCTAAATCCTCTGCTGCACCTGCAGGGATGTTCCGTCACTCCGAAGTTTGTCTCACACTGCCGAAGTGCCCGATGCCGTTGTAGCTCCTGCAGTGATGTTTCGGTCACTCTGAAAAGTTGCCCTTGTTCACTGCCAAACGTGCCTGATACCACTGCTGCGCCTGTGGAGATGTTCTAGTCGCTCCTCAAAAGTTTGTACCGTGCACTGCTGAATGCGTTCAATGCTGCTGCCGCGCCTGCTGGGATGTTCTGGTCACTCCCATAAGTTTGTCCCGCGCATTGTCGAGCGTGCCTGCCACCGCTGTTGTGCCTGTAGGGATGTTCCAGTTGCAACTGGAAGTTTGTCACGCTGCACCAAACACCTCTGCCGTGCCCGCAGGGATGTTCTGGTCATTCCTAGATGTTCGTCCCATGCACTGCTGAATACATCTGACACTGCTGCCATGGCCGTTGGGATGTTTCGTTGCTTCTAGAAGTTCGTCTCAAGAACTGCCGAATGCATCCAATGCATATGCCAAGCCCGTGGTGATTTTCAGTCGCTCCCAGAAGTTCATCCTGTGATGGCGAACCACCCGACGCCTCTGCCGTGCCCATAAGGATGTTTTGGTTGCTCCTGGAAGTTCGTTTTACACACTGCCAAACGCGCCCGATGCCTTTACCGTGCCGTGGGGATGTTCTGGTCGCTCCCAAAAGTTCGCACCGAGCACTGTTGAATGCATCTGATGCCTCTGCTGAGCCTGCAGGGATTTTCTAGTTGCTCCCAGAAGTTCGTGCTGTGGACTGATGAGCACGCCTGACGACTCTACCGTGCCCACGAGAATGTTCCGTCGCTCCAGAAGTTCATCTAGTGCACTGCCCAATGCACCCAAAGCCTCTGCCACACCCGCGAGGATGTTCTGGTCACTTTCTGAAAGTTCGTCTTGTGCCATGCCCAACATGCCAGAAGCCTCTGCTGCACCTGGAGGCATGTTCTAGTAGCTCTCAGAATTTTGTTCTGCACATTGCCAAACGCCCCCGATGCCTCTGCTGCACCTGTGGGGATGTTCCAGTTGCTCCCTGAATGTTTGTCCCATGCACTACCACATGTGCCAACACCTCTGCGCCTACAGGGATGATCCAGTTGCTCTTAGAAGTTCTTCCCACACACTGCCCAACATGCCCAAAGCCTCTGCCATGCCCACAGAAATGTTCCGGTCATTCCCACAAGTTTGTCCCGAGCACTGCCGAACGTGTCTGACGCCTCTGCCAGCTTGTGGGGACTTTTTCAGTCGATCCCAGAAAGTTCATCCTGCACACTGCCAAACGTGTGCAATGTCTGCTGCTGCGCCTGCAAGGATGTTTTGGTCACTCCCAGATGTTCATCCTGTGCACTGCCCAATGCACATTGAAGCCTGTACCGCACCTGGGTGGATGTTCTGGTCACTCCCAGAAGTTCATCCCGCACACTGTCGCTCTTGAAAGTTTGTCCTACAGGCAGCCAAATGCATCTAACATGCGCTACCGCACCCACAGAGATGTTCCAATCGCTCTCGAAGTTCATCCCAAGCACTTCTCAATGCACCTGATGCCTTTGCCATGTCCTCAGGGATGTTCTGGTAGCTCCCAGAAGTTTGTCCTAGGCACTGCTGAACAGTGCTGACGCCTTTGCTGTGCCCATGGGGATGTACCAGATGCTCTTGGAAAATCGTCCCGCGCACTGCCAAACGTGTTCGATGCCACTGCTGCACCCGCAGGGATGTTCCAGTTAGTCCTGGAAGTTCATCCTGTGCAAAGCCAAATGCGCCCAACACCTCTTCCATGCCCATGGTAATGTTCCAATTTCTCCTGGAAGTTCGTCCCGAGCACTGCCAAACGCATCCGATGCCTGTACTGTGCCCACGAGGATGTTTCGTTGCTCTCAAAAGTTCATCCCACGCACTGTCGAACGTGCGTGATGCCTTTGCCGCGCCCACCAGGATGCTTGGGTCCTCAGAGTTTGTCCTGCACATGGCCAAACGCCTGAAGCCTCTGCTGTGCCTGCAGGGATGTTCCATATGCTTCCAGAAGTTAGTCCCGTGCACTGTCGAACATGTCCTACACCGCTGCCATTCACACGGGGATGTTCTAGTCGCTCCCTGAAAGTTCGTCCCTAGCACTGCCGAATATGTCTGACACCTCTGCCCAAGTTGCGGGAATGTTCTAGTCACTACTGGAAGTTCATTCTGAGGGCACTGTTGAACAAGCCCAATGCCACTGCCGTGCCCGTGTGATGATCTGGCCAGCTCTTCAGAAGTTCATCCCGTTCACTGCCCAGAGCGCATCGAAAGGCTCTTCTGCAAACCACGGGGATGTTCCAGTCACTCCCGGAAGTTGGTACACTGCACTGCTGAATGCAAATGATGTTGCTGCCATGGCCATGGGGATGTTTCGATTGCTCTTGGAAGTTCATCCCTAGCACTGCCGAACTCACCCAAAACATCTACTGCACCCTGTGGGGATTTTCTGGTCACTCTGGTAGTTCATCCCACGTACTGCTGAATGCGCCCGACAGCACTGCCAAGCATGTGGGGTTGTTCTGTCGCTCTCGGAAGTTCATCCCGTGCACTGTCCAATGTGCCCTGAAGCCTCTGCCATGCCCACGGGAGGTTGGTCCCGGAAGTTTGTCCCGCACACTGCCAAACTGTTGGGGTCCCAATTTTTTTCCCCAACTTTTCTACATCTTAGGGGTCAGCACGCCTACTAAAATCCTTCCTAACTTGCTGTCCCGCTTTGATTCTTGAGTTCTTTTCTTATATTTACATCCCCTAAGCCATCCTTCGGGTTAACTAATATATAAAAGGATATGTTGGATAGGCAAGACAACTCTTAAACCTATCTCAACTTGCCTTGGTTGAAGAAGACAACTCTTAACTTCAACCTAAGCTCTTAAGCAAGAAAGACAACTCTTAACCTTGTCTTAAGCCCAAGTTATCTCAAGACAACTCTTAAAAGATAACCAAAATATAAACAAGAATGTAAGAAAGAATGCTAACCTTTGATTCTTGATTAATGAATGAGAAATAAACAAAATTCGGAGCATATGTCCTCCTCACAAATAATGGGCTGTATTTATAGTCTAAGACAGCCTTATCCTAATTCAACTAGTACTTAGGTTCCTTATCCACTTAGGATATGTTTTCCTAAGTCAACAAGCTTTTCTAAGTCAACTAAAACATTATCAAGATAGACCTTATTTAAATGTTTCCTAATTCTACTAGGATTCTTGGTCTTTCTTGAATTTCTACCTAGACTAGAATTCCTACCTTATCTTGTATTCTACAGTGGCTGGACTTCCTCTTGGCTTATCCTTCTAGGACTAGGACTCTCAATGAGTATCCTTCTGCCCTTAGAATTCTTCTTGTCATGACTATCCTATTGCTACTGGAATTCATCATGCGTGTCCTGCTGCTGATAGAACTCTTCTTGGCGTAGATGTCCTGCTGCTGCTGGAATTCTCCTTGGCATGGATGTCCTGCTGCTGCTGGAACTCTGCTTGGCGTAGATGTCCTTCATTAATTAGGATTAAGTCAAATACTGGTTGGGCCTCACTGCTGGGCTGCACACTTGCTGTTGCCATTCTTGTTATGCACATTTTCTGGCCCATGCTCTCCTTTGCCGCCCCATTTTCTGCCCATTGCCTTTCCTGCATACTTAGGTTCTCAAGACAAACGCATCCGACGTGTAGTCCATGATTGCAGGGGATGTTCCAGTCACTCTTGGAAGTTCGTTCCGAGCATTGCTGAACAGCCCAGACGCATATGCCGCGCCTGTAGGGAATTTTGAGTCGCTCCCAGAATTTCATCCCATGCTCTGTCGAACATGCTCAATGGCATCTGCTGGGCCCAGCGGGATGTTCTGGTAGCTCCGAAAGTTTGTCTCGCACACTACCCAATGCACTGAAAGCCTCTGGCGCCCCCGCTGGGGATGTTCCAGTCACTCCCAGAAGTTCATTCCATGCACAGCCAAATGCACCCGATGCCTCTGTCATGCTCACGGGGATGTTCTGGTCCTCCCAGAAGTCCACCCCAAGCACAGCCAAACATGTCCGACGCCACTGCCTAGCCAGATGGGGAATTTTTGGTCGCTTTTGGAAGTTTGTGCCACGCACTGGCGAACACGCCTAACGGCTGCTGCCGAGCCCACAGGGATGTTCCGGTTGCACCCAGAAATTTTATCCTGTGCACTGCCGAACATGCCCTGACACCTCTTTTGTGCCGCACGGGGATGATCCAGTCACTCCAGAAGCTCATCCCATGCCAGTCCCTGTGCCCGCGGGGATTTTCTGTTTTCTCCCAGAAATTTGTCCAATGCACTGCCGAATGTGTCTGACTCCACTGCCACGCTGTGGAGCTATTTTGCACACTGTTCATTGCACCCAATGACTCTGCCACGCCTGCAGGGATGTTACTGGCCACTCCCGAAAGTTCGTCCTGTGCACTGCCTGATGCACCTGAAGCCTCTACCTTGGCCACGGGGATGTTCCGGTTGCTCCGAAGTTCGTCCTGCACACAGCATAACATGCCCGATGCCTCTGCTGTGCCCGCAGGGGATGTTCCAGTTGCTCTCGCAGTTCATCCCGCACACTGCCGAGCATGTATGACCCCTGCTGCTGCACCCATGGGGATGTTCCGGTCGCTCCCGTAAGTTCTTCCCGTAGACTGCCCAACACGCCCGAAGCCTCAGCAGTGCCTGCAGGGATGTTCCAGTCTCTCCGAAGTTCATGCTGTGCACTGTCGAACATGTCTGACACCGCTGCTGCCCACGCGGATGTTTGGGATCGCTCCGAGAAGTTTGTCCAGCACACTGCCTAATCGCCTGAAGCCTCTGGCATGCCTGCAGGGAATGTTCCTTTCGCTCCTGGAAGTTCATCCTGCACTGCCGAATGCGTCTGATGCCTTTGCCAAGCTCTCTAGATGTTTTGGTCAGTCCCAGAAGTTCTTCCCGTGCACTGCCAAATGTGTCCGATGTCGCTGCCCATGCCCACAGGGAGGTTCGGGTCGCTCCCGGAAGTTGGTTCGAGCACTGATGAACGCATCCAATGCCTCTGCCGAGCCAGTGGTAATTTTCGATCGCTCTTGGAAGTTTGTCCCGTGCACTGTCGAACACGCCTCATGCCGCTGCCAGCACAGGCGGGGATGTTCCGGTTGCTCCTGGAAGTTTGTCCCATGCACTGCTGAATGCGCCCGATGCCTTTGCCAAGCCTGCAGGGATGTTTCGGTCGCTCCTGGAAGTTTGTCCCTGTGCACTGCCAAATATGCCCGATGCCTCTACCATGCTCGTGGGGATGCTCGGGTTGCTCCTGGAAGTTCATCCTGCACACTGCTGAACACTCCCGATGCCTCTCCACACCTGTGGGGATTTTCTAGTCGCTCCTAGAAGTTCATCCCAAGCACTGTCGAACGCGTCCGGCACCACTGTCATGCCCATGGGGATTTTCCGGTCACACCCAGAAGTTCATCCCAAGCACTGCCAAACTCATGCGACACCTCTTTCGAGCCTGCAGGGACTTTCTGGTTGCTCCAGGAAGTTTGTCCTGCACACTGCTGAGCGCGCCCGACGCATTTCCCACACCTGCGGCGATGTTTCAGTTGCTCCTGGAAGTTCATCCCAAGCACTGCTGAATGCGCTCGATGCCGCTTCTCGTGCCTGTGGGGATTTTCCAGTCTCTACTGAAGTTCTTTCCGTGCACTACCAAACTCGCCCCGATGCCACACCAACGCCCTGCAGGGTAGTTCCAGTCGCTTTCTGGATGTTTGCCCCACTTACTGCCGAATGCGTCCAACTCCTCTACCGCACCCACGGGGATGTTCAGGTTGCTCCCGGAAGTTTGTTCCGAGCACTGCTGAGCACGTTCGACACCTCTGCCAAGCCCATGGGGAATTTTCTGGTCGCTCCTGAAAGTTCATCCTACGCACTGCCCAACAAGCCCAAAGCCTCTGCTGCGCCCGTGGGGAAGTTCAAGTCGCTCCCAAATGTTTGTCCTGGATGTTCGTCCCATGCACTGATGAACACACCTGATGCCTTTGTCGTGCCCAAGGGGATGTTCTGGTCGCTCCCGGAAGTTCTGTCTGCACACTGCTGAACGTGTCTTACGCCACTGCTACACCCGCAGGGATGTCTGGGTCGCTCTGGAAAGTTCATCCCGCACACTGCCCAATGCAGCCTGAAGCCTCTACCGTGCCAGTGGGGATGTTTCTATTGCTCCTGGAAGTTCTGTCACATGCACTGCTGAATGCATCCGATGCCTTTGCGAGCCTGTAGGGATCTTCCGGTCGCTCCCAGAAGTTCTTCCCGTGCACTGCGAATGTGTCAGATGCTGCTGCGGCGCCACGGGGATGTTTGGGTCACTCGTGAAAGTTCATCGCGTGCACTACCGAATGTGCCCAATGCTTTTGCTGTGCTTTCAGGGATGTTCTGGTTGCTCCCAGAAGTTGGTTCCAAGTACTGCTGAACGCATCCGATGCCTCTCCTGAGTCCGTGGCAATTTTTCAATCGCTCCAGGAAGTTCGTCCCCACACACTGTCGAATGTGCCCCATGCCGCTGCTGCTCCCACAGGGATGTTTCGGTCCCTCTTGGAGGTTTTTCCTGTGCACTGCCGAACTATTGAGGACATTAGGAGGCAAAGGGAGCGTGAGCGGCATAGGAGGATGCAAGAGAGGCACCAAGCAGCAAGAGAGGCAGCTACGGGCCAGAACGTGTGCCAACAAGCTTGCACACGGCATGCATCCAGACCAGCAGTGCAGCCGGCCAGAATCTGACCTTGTCCAAATTGAACAAGGACATCTAAGCCGAGAAGGACTCCAGCCACAGCAGGACATGCATGGAGAAGTTTCTAGCTAAAGAAGGACGTCCAAGGCAAGAAGAATTCCAGCAGCAGCAGGATGCGCATGATGAGTTCCAGTAGCAATAGGATACTCACGGCCAAGTAGAATTCTAAGGCAGAAGGATTTGCATTGAGAGTCCTAGTCCTAGAAGGATAAGCCAAGAGGAAAGTCCAGCAGCTGTAGAATACAAGATAAGTTAGGAATTCTAGTCTAGGTAGAAAATCAAGAAAGACCAAGAATCCTAGTAGGATTAGGATACCTTTGGATATGGTCAATCTTGATAAGGTTCTAGCTATCTTAGGAAACCTTGTTGACTTAGGAAAACTTGTCCTAAGTGGATAAGGAACTTAAGTACTAGTTAAATTAGGAAAAGGCTGTCCAATACTATAAATACAGCCCATTATTTGTTAGCATGGATATATGCTCCGAATTTGTAATTTTTATTCATTAATCAAGAATCAAGCTTTGGCATTCTTGTTTATATTTTCGGTTATCTTTTAAGAGTTGTCTTCAGATAACTTGGGTTTAAGTCAAGGTGAAGAGTTGTCTTCCTTGCTTAAGAGCTTAGGCTAAAGTCAAGAGTTGTCTTCTTCTACCAAGGCAAGTTGTGATAGGTTTAAGAGTTGTCTTGCCTATCCAACATATCCTTTATAGATTAATCTATCCCAAAGGACAGCTTAGGGGATGTTAATCAAAAAAAATAACTCAAGGATCAAATGGGAAAAGCAAGTTAGGAGGTTTTAGAAGTCGTGCTAACCCCTAAGGTGTAGAAAAGTTGGGACAAAAAATCAGGACCCCAACACAAATGTACCTGATGCCTTTGCCGTGCCCGCGGGGATGTTCTGGTCGCTCCCCAAAAGTTCATCTGGAGCACTGCCAAACTCATCTGACGACTCTGTTGAATGTGTCTAATGCCTCTATCAACCCTGCAGCGATGTTCCGATCACTCTCAGAAGTTTATCTCGTGCATTACTGAATGTGCCCGATGCCTTTACTGTACCTACAAAAATGTTCCGGTTGCTCCTGGAAGTTCGTCCCGCACACTGCCCAACTCGCCCTGAAGCCTTTGACGCACCTCAGAGGATGTTCCGGTCACTCCTGAAAGTTTATCCGTGCAATGCCGAATGTGCCCGACACCTCTACTGCACCCTTGGGGATTTTCGGCTTGCTCCCAAAAGTTCGCCCCGCACACTGCTGAACACACCCAATGCCTCTCCCATGCCTGCGGGGATGTTCCGGCTGCTCCTGGAAGTTCGTCCCAAGCACTGCCAAATGCGTCCAATGCCGCTGTCGTGCCGTGGGGATTTTCCGGTTGCTCCTGGAAGTTTGATCCTTACACTCCCAGAAGTTTGTCACACTCACTGCCAAATGTGTCCAATGTCACTGCCGTGCCTGCAGAGATGCTCAGGTTGCTCTTAAAAGTTTGTCTTTGCACACTGCCGAACGTTCCCAATGCCTCTTCCACGCCTGCAGGGATATTCTAGTCACTCCTTAAAGTTTGTTCCAAGCACTGCCGAACACACCCGATGCTGCTGTCACGACCACGGGGATTTCCCTCCCAGAAGATATTTCCGCACACTGCCAAACTTGCCAGATCCCATTGCAGCGCCTGTGGGATAGTTCCAGTTGCTCCTAGAACTTCGTTCCGAGCAATGCCAAACTCATCCGATGCCTCTTCTGAGCCTACAAAGATTTTTTGGTCACTCCCACAAGTTTTCCCCATGCACTGCCCAACGTGCCTAAAGCCTCTGCCGCGCTCCAGGGGATGTTCTAGTCACGCCTGGAAGTTTGTCTGGTGCACTGCCAAACTCATCCAACACCTCTGCCATGCCCACAGGGATGATCTAGTCGCTCCCAGAAGTTAGTTCCATGCACTGCCCGACATGCCACGGCCACAAGGATGTTTCTGTTGCTCCTGGAACTTCATCAGACTCACTGCCGAGCGAGTCCAATGTCACTTCAGCGCCTGCAGGGATGTTTGGATTGCTCCTGAAAGTTCTCCCTACCGGCTGCCAAATGTGCCCGACGCCTCTCCCATGCCAGCAGGGATGCTTTGGTCGCTGCTGGAAGTTTGTCCCAAGCAGTGTTGAACGTGCCAAGTGCCGCTATCATGACCGTGGGGATTTTCCAGTCCTTCCAAGAAGATCTTTCCGTGCACTGCCGAACTCACCTGATGCTACTGCAGCGCCCGCAGGGTGGTTCTGGTCGCGCCTGAAAGTTCATCCCCCTCACTACCAAACACTTCCAATGCCTCTACTGCACCCATGGGGATATTTAGGTTGCTCCCAAAAGTTTGTCCTGCACACTGCCAAACGAACTTGACACCTCTATCGAGCCAATGGAAAATTTTTGGAAGTTCGTCCCACGCACTGTCCAATGTGCGCAAATCCTCTGCCGCACTGTACCCACGGGGAAGTTCATGTCACTCCCAGATTTTCATCCTGTGCACTGCTGAATGCGCCCAATTCCTGTACCGCACCCTTGGGGATGTTTGGGTCGCTCCTAGCAGTTCGCTTGGCACACTGCTGAACACACCCGTTGCCTCTCCCATGCCTATGGGGATGTTCTGGCCACTCTTGGAAGTTCGTCCCAAGCACTGCCCAACGTGTCCAATGCCACTGTCGTGCCCGCGGGGATTTTCCGGTTGCTCCCAGAAGTTCATCTCTAACACTGCCGAACTCATCCGACGCCTCTTCTGAGCCTGCGGAGATTTTCCGATCACTCCCACAAGTTTGTCCCGCTAACTGTTGAACTGTTTGGGTCCTGATTTTTTACCCAACTTTTCTACACCTTAGGGGTCAGCAAGCCCACTGGAGTCCTCCCTAACTTGCTGTCCGTTTGATTCTTGAGTTCTTTTCTTATATTTATGTTACCTAAGCTGTCCTTCTGGTTAACTAATATATAAAAGGATATGTTGGATAGGCAAGACAACTCTTAAATCTATCACAACTTGCCTTGGTTGAAGAAGACAACTCTTAAATCTATCACAACTTGCCTTGGTTGAAGAAGACAACTCTTGTCTTCAACCTAAGCTCTTAAGCAAGGAAAGGTTGAAGAAGACAACTCTTGTCTTCAACCTAAGCTCTTAAGCAAGGAAAACAACTCTTAACCTTGTCTTAAGCCCAAGTTATCTCAAGACAACTCTTAAAAGATACCCAAAAATATAAACAAAAATGTAAGCAATAATGCTAACCTTTGATTCTTGATTAATGAATGAGAAATAACAAAATTCGGAGCATCTCCACTCCTCACAACTAACGGACTATATTTATAGTCCTAAGATAGCCTTATCCTAATCTAATTAGTACTTAGGTTCCTTATCCACTTAGGATATGTTTTCCTAAGTCAGCAAGCTTTTCTATGTTATCTAAAACATTATCAAGATAGACCTTATCCCATTGTTTCCTAATCCTACAAGGATTCTTGGTCTTTCTTGAATTCCTACTAAGACAAGAATTCCTACTTTGACTAAGTCCTTCTGTCCTTATCTTATCTTCTCTCCTACAGCTGCTGACTTCTTCTTGCCATTTCCTTCTTGGATTAGACTTTTGTTGTGGCGTCCTTCCTCTCCAAGACTTCTCTTTGGCATGGTCCCTCTTGCTGAAGTAAACCTGCCAAGACATCCTGCTGCTGCTGGAGTTCTTCACGCCGTCACTCTCCTTCTCCTACTCGGATTGCTTCATGCGTGTCCTGCCAATGCTGGTCTTCTTCTTAGCTTGGATTTCCACAATCACTTAGGACTGAGTCAGAACCTGGCTGTGCTTCACTGCTTGCTGCGTGCAGGCTTGTTGCGCGCACATTCTGGCCTGTTTCTGCCTCTCTTGCTGCTTGGCGCCTTGTGAGCATTCGCTCACGCTACCTTTGCTTTCTAAGGTCCTCAACGATCCCCCTTTCTTGGAGACTCACCTTGTCCTCAAGGTGGAAATTAGGGAAACCTTGCTTTTGGATGTCATTATCATATTCCCAAACTTGTATGAGTAATGGCAAAGGTTGTAGCAATCCCTTGGTCTTGCCATCTTCTGGTTTTATCCATGGCAAATGTCACAATTGTTGTCTTTCTTCTTGACTTCTGCCTTGAATCCTTCCACCAAAAGAATAGCTTGATCTGCATGTAAGTACGGAACCATCCTGAATGTCCTCCTTCTCGTGAGTTGTGGAAGTGATTCAAGATCTTTCCTCTTAGTCCCAGTATGTTTGGTACATACACCTGCTAGTTGTGCCAAATATATCCATTTTTAAGGGTGAATTTACTAACCTTAGGGTTGAAATTCTTGATCTTCTCTGTGAGCTCTTGGCTTTGAGGGTCAATTTCTATTGCCTCCTTGATTTCTGTCCATACATTCCACTCCGCTTCGCTAATGGCAGTGAGGCATGTGTCATTAGGCTCACATGCTGTCCACAATGCTTGACCTCCATTGCTTCTGGACAATGCATCTGCCACTTTGTTTTCCTTGCCAGGCTTGTAGATTATTTCATATTCATAACCTAGTAACTTGACAAGGAACTTTTGCTGCTCCGGGGTGGTAATTTTCTGCTCCATGAGGCTTCTCAAGGGTTGTTGATCTGTAATGATCAGGAATTTCCTCCCAAGAAGGTAAGGTCGCCAACATCTCCTTGGCGTATACTGACCATTCTTTCTTCGTGGGACCCTAAGACTCTGCTCATGTATGCTATCGGTCTTCCAGCTTGACTGAGGACAGCACCTATTCCATCTTGACATGCGTCAGTGTGAAGATCGAAGGTTTGGTTGAAGTCAGTAGTTCGTCCCGTGGACTGCCGAAAGCGCCCAACCATCTGTCGTGCCTGGGGGATGTTGTGGTCGCTCCCAGAGTTCATCCTGCGCAATGCCAAATGCACTCCATGCCTGTGTCGAGCCTGCAGGGAATATTCCACTCGCTCCTGGAAGTTTCTCCCGTGCACTGTCGAACGCGTTGGATACCTCTACCGCACCCGTGGGGTTGTTCTGGTTGCTACCGGAAGTTCGTCCCGCGCACTACTGAATGCACCCGATGCCATTGCCACGCCCACCGGGATGTTCCGGTCGCTCCTGGAAACTCGCTTGCGCACTGTTCAACATGCCTAGTGCCTCTGCCGTGCCTGCGAAGATGTTCTGGTAGTGCCCAGAAGTTCATCCCGCACATTGCCCAATGCGTCTGAAGCCTCTGCCACACCCACAGGGATGTTCTGGTTGCACCTGGAAGTTCCTCCCATGCACCCCCGAATGTGTCCGACGTCGCTTCCGTGCCAGCGGGAATGTTCTGGTCGCTTCCAAAAGTTCGTCCTGTGCACTGCCAAATGTACCCAATGCCTCTGTCGCACCTACGGGGATATTCCGGTTGCTCCCAAACATTCATCCTGTGAACTGTCGAATGTGCTTGAAGCCTCTGCCGATCCTACAGGGACATTCCGGTCGCTCTAGGAAGTTTGCACCAGACACGGCCAACCCACTTCCATGTTTGCAGGAATGTTTTGGTTGCTCCTAGAAGTTCGTACCATGCACTGCCGAATGCATATGATGCCACTGTCGTGCACGAGGGGATGCTCTAGTCACTCCTCGAAGTTCATCCCAAACACTGCTGAATGCGTCCGTTGCATCTGCCGCGCCCGTTGGGATGTTCAAGTCACTCCTGGAAGTTTTTCCTTGCACATGGCCCAATGCAGCTGAAGTCTCTTCCGCGCCCATGGGAATGTTTCGGTCGCTCCTAGAAGTTCGCCCTATGCACAAGCAAATGCGCCTGACACCTCTATGACTTTCGCAAGGATGTACTGGTCGCTGCTGGAAGTTCCTCCCAAGCACTGGCGAACACATCTGATGCCTCTGCCGAGCCGTTGGGAAATTTCCAGTCACTCTCGGAAGTTCATCCCATGCACAGCTGAACGTGCCCAACAGCAATGCGGAGCCTGCAGGGATTTTTCGGTTGCTCCCGGAAGTTCATCCTGCGTACATCCAAATGTACCCAACGCCTCTGTTGTGCCCACGACGATGTTCTGGTTGCGCCTGAAACTTGTGCTGTGCACTACTGAACGAGCCGATGCCATTGCCATGCCTGTAGGGATGTTCCGGTCACTCCCGGAAGTTCATCCTGCACACTGCCGAGCATGCCCGAAGCCTTTGCTGTGCCTGCAGGGATGTACCGGCCACTCCCAGAAGTTTGTACCATCCCCGCACCCAATGCCTCTTCCGTGCACACGGGGATACTCTTGTCGCTCCAGGAAGTTCATCCCGAGCACTGCCCAACACGTCCGATGCCTCTGTTGAGCCATCGGGGATTTCTGGTTACTCCTCAAGTTCATCCCCCACACTACTGAATGCACCTGAAGCCTCTTCTATGCCTGCGGAAATGTGCTTGTTGCTCCCATAAATTTGTCCCAAGCACTGCTGAGCACATCCAATGCCTCTGCCGTGCCAGCAGGGATGTTCCGGTTGCTCTCGAAAATTCAAGAAAGACCAAGAATCCTAATAGAATTAGGAAACATTTGGAGAGGGTCTATCTTGATAAGATTCTAGTTGTCTTAGGAAACCTTATTGACTTAGGAAAACTTATCCTAAATGGATAAGGAACCTAAGTACTTGTTGAATAACGATAAGGCTGTCCAATACTATAAATACAACCCATCATTTGTGAGCAGGAACATATGCTCCGAATTTTGTTATTTTCCCATTCAATAATCAAAATCAAGGTTAGCATTCTTGCTTTCATTCTTGTTTATATTTTGGTTATCTTTTAAGAGTTGTCTTGAGTTAACTTGGGCTTAAGACAAGGTTAAGAGTTGTCTTCCTTGCTTAAGAGCTTAGGTTGAAGTCAAGAGTTGTCTTCTTCAACCAAGGCAAGTTGTGATAGGTTTAAGAGTTGTCTTGCCTATCCAACATATCCTTTATATATTAGCTAATTCCGAAGGATGGCTTAGGGGACATAAGTCTAAGAAAAGAACTCAAGAATCAAATGGGACAGTAAGTTGGGAAGGTCTTTAGTAGGCATGCTGACCCCTATGGTGTAGAAAAGTTGGGACAAAAAATTGGGACCCCAACACAAACGTGTCCGACGCCACTGCAGTGCAGCAGGAATGTTCCGGTTGCTTCCAGATGTTCATCCTGTGCACTGCCAAATGTGCCAGAAGATTATGTTGCGACTAGGGGGATGTTTCAGTTGCTCCCAGAAGCTCGTTCGATGCCTCTGCCGTACGTGCCTGAAGCCTCTAACACACCAGTGGGGATGTTGTAGTCACTCCCAAAAATTCATCCCGTGCATTGCCGAACACGCCCAATGCCGCTGCTGCACCTGCTGTGATGTTCCGGTTGCTCCTGGAAGCTCGTCGTGTGCACTGCCAAACATGTTCGACACTGCTGCTATGCCTGCAGGGATCTTTTGGTTGCTCCTAGACGTTCGTCTTGCGCACTGGAAAATGCATCTACTGCACCTACTTGGATGTTCTAGTAGCCCCCAGAAGTTCATCCCTTGCACTACTGAACATGCCCGCGGGCGTGGCAGAGGCGTTGGGCACATTCGGCAGTTTGCAGGATGAACTTGCCGGGGGAACTGGAACATCCCCGCGGATGCGGCATAGTCATCGGCTGCATTTGGCAGTTTGGGGCATGAACTTCCAGGAGCTACGGGAACAGCCCCCGGGCACGGCAGAGGCTTCTGACATGTTGTGCAATGCGTGGGATGAACTTCTGGGAGTGACCAAAAAATTTCTGCAGGCTTGGCAAAGGCGATGGACACACTCGGCAGTACTCAGGACGAACTTTTGGGAGCAGCTAGAACATCTGCCCGGGCACAGCAGAGGCATCGGGCACATTTGACTGTGCACACTACGAACTTTCTTGAGTGATTGGAACATCCCTAAGGGCATGCCCGTGGCATCCATGTTCAGTAGCATGCAGGACAAGCTTCTGTGACCAACCGGAACATCCTTGCGGGCACGGCAGAGGCTTCAAGTGCGTGGGACGAACTTTTGGGAGTGATTGGAGCATCCCCGCAAGTGCAGCAGAGGCATCAAGCGTGTTCGTGTTGGGGTCCCAATTTTTTTCCCCAACTTTCAACACCTTAGGGGTCAGCACGCCTACTAAAAACCTTCCCAACTTGCTGTCCCATTTGATTCTTGAGTTCTTTTCTTGGATTTTCATCCCCTAAGCTGTCCTTTGAGCTTAACTAATGTATAAAGGATATGTTGGATAAGCAAGACAACTCTTAAACCTATCACAACTTGCCTTGGTTGAAGAAGACAACTCTTGACTTCAACCTAAGCTCTTAAGCAAGGAAGACAACTCTTCACCTTGTCTTAAGCCCAAGTTATCTCAAGACAACTATTAAAAGATAACCAAAATATAAACAAGAATGGAAGCAAGAATGCTAACCTTGATTCTTGATTAATGAATGAAAATATACAAATTCGGAGCATATCTTCCTGCTCACAAATAATGGGTTGTATTTATAGTATTGGACAGCCTTTTCCTAATTTAACTAGTACTTAAGTTCCTTATCCACTTAGGATATGTTTTCCTAAGTCAATAGGGAGTTTCTAAGACAACTAGAACCTTATCAAGATAGACCTTATCCAAATGTATCCTAATCTCTACTAGGATTCTTGGTCTTTCTTGATTTTCATCCTAGACTAGAATTCCTACCTTATTTTGTATTTCACAGCTGCTGGACTTCCTCTTGCTTATCCTTCTAGGACCAGGACTCTCAATGCAAATCCTTCTGCCCTTAGAATTCTACTTGGCTGTGAGTATCCCATTGCTAGTGGAATTCATATGCGTGTCCTGCGGCTGCTAGAACTCTTCTTGGTGTAGATATCCTGCTGCTACTGGAATTCTCCTTGACATGGATGTCTTGCTGCTGCTGGACTGCTCGGCAAAGATTTTCTTCATTAATTAGGATTAAGTCAAATACTGGTTGGGCCTTACTGCTGGGCTGCACACTTGCTGTTGCCATGCTTGTTATGCACATTTTCTGGCCCATGCCCTCCTTTGCTGCCCCATTTTCTACCCACTGCCTTTCCTGCATACTTTGGTTCTCAACAGTTTGGCAGTGTGAGGGACAAACTTCCACAAGCTAGCGGAACATCCCCTGGAGCGCGTATAGGCTTCCAGTGCATTGGGTAGTGCGTGGGATGAACTTCCGAGAGCAACCAGAACATCCTTGCGGGCGCAGCAGTGATGTCAGAAACATTCGACAGTGCACGAGACAAACTTTCATGCACAACTAGAACATCCCTGCGGGTACAGCAGAGGTATCGGGCACATTCAGCATTGTGCAGGATGAACTTATGGGAGCAACCTCAACATCCCTGCAGGAACAACAGAGGCGTTGGGTGTGTTGGGAGTTCGCAGGATGAACTTCTGGTGGGGACTGAAATATACTTGTGATCGCAGCAAAGTTGTTGTGCATGTTCGGAAGTTCGTGGGATGAACTTCCAAATCTACGGGAACATCCTCCTCGGCACGGCAGAGGTTTCCGGCATGTTTAGCAGTGCATGGGATGAACTTCTGGGAGCGACCAGAAAATTCTCGCAGGCTCGGCAGAGGTGTTGGACGCGTTCAGCAGTACTCGAGACGAACTTCTAGGGGCAATTGGAACATCTTTGCGGGCACAGCAGAGGCATCAAATGCATTCAGCTGTGCACATTATGAACTTCTAGGACCAACCAAAACATCCCCCGGGCACAGTAGAGGCTTCGAGTGCGTTGGTCAGTGCACGGGGTAAACTTCTGGGAGCCACCGGAACATCCCCACGGGTGTGGCCACAGAATCGGACATGTTCGGCAGTGCACAGAATGAGCTTCCGAGACTGACCGGGACATGCCTGCGGGCGCGGCAGATGCTTTAGGCACATTGGGCAGTGCACAGATCAAACTTCCGGGAGCGATCGAAACATCCCTGAGGGCACAGCGGAGGCATCGGGCATGTTCGGCAGTGCATAGGATGAACTTCCGGGAGCGATAGGAAAATCCTTTCAGGCTTGGCAGAGGTATTAGATTCATTCGACAGTATGCCAGATGAACTTTTGGGAGCAATTGGAACATTCCCACGGGCGCAGCAGAGGTTTAGGCACATTAGGCAGTACGTGGGATGAACTTCGCGAAGTGACTAGAACATCACCACAGGAGTAGCAAAGGCATTGGGCGCGTTCAGCAGTGTGCAGGACAAACTTCTGGGAGGAGCTGGAACATCATCATAGACATGTTAGAGATGTCGTGCGCATTTAGACGTGTTCAGCGGTGGTCGGGATGAACTTTCAGAAGCAACCGGAACATACCCGCGGGTGTGACAGAGGCATCAGGCGAATTCGGCAGTGCATGGAACGAACTTCTGGGTGCAACCTGAACATGCCTTCGGGCACGACAGCAGTGTCGACATGTTTGACATTGTGCAGGACAGACATTGGGAAGTGATGGGAACATCCCCTCAAGCGCGGCAGAGGCTTCGGGCATGTTGGGCAATGTATGGGACAAAATTACGGGAACGTCCAGAACATCCCCGCAGGCACAGTTGAAGTGTTAGGCCCAATCGGAAGTGTGCAGGACAAACTTCGGGCAGCGAGCGGCACATCACTGCAGGTCCGGCAGCGACGTCGGGCGCGTTCGACAGTGCATAGGATGAACTTTCGGGAGTGACTGGTGTGAAAAGAGATTGATGAAGAAAAGAAGTGTGAAAGAAAATATTGATGAAAGAATAAAGAAGCTTGTTTTTCCACTACATCAATATTTACACATCTAGGGTATTTATATACAACATCCTAATGGCTAGGTACAAGCTTATTTTACTTTTCTAACAGCTAGGTACAACACACAACAACATATCTTTCAATTTCAAGAACTAGCCGTTATTTCGTCCATTAGTGATTAGCTTACTAGCCGTTATTTGGAGGTTTGGTGAATATGTCCGCCAATTGATCTTCGCTCTTGACATAAGGCATTGAGATTGTCTTGTTCAAATACTTTTCTCTTATAAAGTGACAATCTACCTCTATGTGCTTGGTCCTCTCATGAAACACTAGATTGTTTGCGATATGTATCTCCGATTTGTTATCACAATGTAGCTTCATAGGTGCCTCGATGTTAAAACCCAAATCTTCAACCATATCAATTCACTAGTGGTTGAAGCCATTGCCCTATATTCAGCTTCGGCACTTGATTTGGCCACCACGGTTTGCTTTTTGCTCTTCCAAGTCACTAAATTTCCACCAACAAAAGTGCAATATCCAGTTGTAGATTTGCGATCTTCAATGTTTCCTGCCCAATCAGCATCCGTGTAGGCAAAAATTTGGTGATGTCCATGTTTCTTCATGAGTATTCCTTGTCCTAGAGTTCCCTTCAGATATTTGAGTATTCGGTCCACCATTTCCATGTGATTGGTCATTGGACAAATCTTGAATTGGCTTACCTGATTCACAGCAAAAGAAATGTCAGGTCTTGTAATAGTTAAATAGATTAACTTACCCACAATTCTTTGATATTGCTTGATGTCTTCAATTGGTTTGCCCTCCTTCCTTTTGGCTTGTTCTTCAATTGGAGTTGATGCTATCTTCCCTCCAAGCTTACCTGTCACTTTCACATATATTAAATAACTTTTAGTGCTGTTTATTCCCAAAGTATCACTCCCTGTTATAATGATATCGTCCACATATATTATCACAACAGTAATACCATTATTAGAGTGTTTTATGAATAAAGAGTGATCAGCACTACTAACCTTAAAGTGTTGAGAAGTTAAAGCATCTAACAACTTAGAGTACCAGGCCCTAGGAGATTGTTTTAAGCCATAAATGGCTTTTCTAAGCTTACACACATGCGGTTTTGGTACTTTAATGTTGTATCCTTGTGGGATATCCATGTAAACCTCTTCTTCTAATTCCCCCTGGAGAAAAGCATTTCGAACATCCATTTGATACATTTCCCATTCATAATTAGTGGCTAAGGACAAAATAACTCTAATGGTGTTCATTTTGGCTACTGGGGCAAATGTTTCAGTGTAATCTAAACCATAGGTTTGAGTGAATCCTTTAGCAACCAATCTAGCTTTATGTTTCTCAATGGAACCATCACTCTTCAGCTTGGTTTTGTACACCCATTTACACCCAACTGTTTTCTTACCTTGCGGAAGAGTAACAATTTCCCATGTCTTATTCTTAACTAAAGCTTCCAACTCCTCATCCATGGCATTTCTCCAAATAGGAATGTCCTTGGCCTCGTTGTAGCAAGATGGCTCTTTCAAACTATCCAATTTGCTTAAAAACACTCTGTAACTCTCTTTAACATTATCTAAGGTATAACAATTTTCTATAGGATGTGCTGTGACTTTGTTCCCATAAAAGAATACCCTATTTTTCTGCCATTCGGATGGAGGCTTCCTAATTCTTTGAGATCTTCTAAGAGGAAAATTTTGATCATGTGATGAAGAATCGGACTCTCTCTCATTTTGACCCACCCGTGAGGAACTAAATGGGATTTCATGCTCTAAAACTAATTGATCATTAGGGTTCTCATCACAAGGTGTTTCCTCACTTTGACTTTCGCTAACTATGTTTTGTTCTTCATTTGATTGCAATGGTTCATGAATATCACCATTCTGTTGTGTTGAATCTTTCATAGATAAAATCCTCTTTTTCGCTTTCATTCAAACTAACTCCATTATTGATTTGATCGTTATTCCTTAACAAACTCAACCGATTACCTACAATAGATAGGGGAAGAGGATCCCCTTTTCGTTTCTCCTTCATATCTCACTTTATCAAAGTAAGGATCACTTTCCAGAAAAGTAACATTTCTTGACAAGAATTTCTCATTTGTAAAAGGATCTAAACATTTATAACCTTTTTTATCAATGCAATACCCTAAAAATATGCACTTTACACTCCTATGACTCAATTTATCTCTAGCATGATTAGGGATGTGAACATAACAAGTACAACCAAATACCTTTAGATAAGATAAGTTTGGTTGCCTATTATGCAACAATTCAAAAGGAGATTTTCCATTCAATAACTTCGAAGGCATACGATTTATCAAATGTATGGCTGTGAGAATGGCTTCATTCCAATATCTTTTAGGGACATTGTGATGAAACATTAGTGACCTTCCTACATCTAAGATGTGCCGATTTTTCCGTTCGGCCACACCATTTTGTTCAGGTGTGTAGGGGCAAGTCGTTTGATGAACTATCCCTAAAGTGCTCAAGTAATTCTCAAAGGCATGACTAGTATATTCTCCCCCATTATCACTCCTAAGAATCTTAATCCTTTTGCCATGTTGATTTTGAATTAAGGAAACATACTCTTTAAAACATGATAAGGTCTCTGATTTGTTTTTAATCAAGTATATCCAAGTGTATCTAGACTTGTGATCAATGAATGTGACAAAATATCTAAAGCCATTGTGAGATTCTAAAGGAGAAGTCCATAGATCAGAGTGAACAAGATCAAACATTTCATTATAACAAGTTTCCGAATGTACAAAAGGAAGTTTAGTCTGTTTTCCAAGATTACAAGCCCTACATTGTTTAAAATCACTAAACTTCATTTTCGGAATCATTTTACACAGAATGTTACTAGGAGGATGGCCTAGTCTTGCATGCCAAAGTTTCTGAAGTCCACCGTCTTCCTCAACTCTAAGGGCTTGATTGGTACTATCCAAAAAATATAGGCCGTCATGTAAGGTTCCCTCACCAATCTTCTTCCCTGGTTGATATGTCCTGAAATATCACCTTATTGGGTTCAAAGATGACACAACAATTTAAGTCTTTTCGTTATTCTACTAACCGACAGCAAATTTGATGAAAAGTTTGGCATATAAAGGCCACTAGTTTTCTTGGATAAAACATTAATATCTCCTAATCCCTTAATGGGTATTTCACTACCATTGGCTATTGTCACATTTCTAATGTTTCCTAGGGTTTCTATTCTAGATGCCATGTTTTTATTTCTAAACATATGATTAGTAGCACCTGAATCAATAACCCAAGGGTCAAACTTAAAATGTGAGTTGGAAATCATACCTTGAGAGGAGCTTGGAAGATGGTTTCTGAAGTAGTTTGGCCAAATCCTCAAGGAGTTTTGAGTTCCCTTTTTCGATCGCATTTTGAGCACCTTGTGGTGGTGCCTTTTCCTTGAAGTTGACTGGCCTCAGATGTGGATTAAGAACCCAACATTTTTCTTTAGTATGACCTAACATCTTACAATGGCCACACTTCCAACATTTGTCTTTGAGGTTGTGCATCCGTCCACATTTATCACATTTAGCCTTAACTTTTACTCCTTGGACCATCCTGCCTTCTTCCTTGCTGTCCACCAAACTACCTCTCTCAGCCTTGCTTGAATTCCCATTCAAAATCTTTCTTTGCAGGTACTCTTTATTAACTTTGTTTGCAACATCATCATAATGAGGCAAAGGCTCAATTCTAAGAATGTGGTTTCGAAGATCTTCGTAGTCAGAACCCAAACCCATCAAATACGATATCACAAGATCTTCATTAGCCCTTTTTTCCACCTCTTCAATATTGGTAGTATTCGGCCTTAACGATTGAAGTTCATCCCATGCCTCCTTAATTTTGGTGTTATATTCTATCGGATCACCTCCACCAAGGCTGATATTGTTGATGAACTGCTTCAACTCATATATTCTCATCAAGTTTCCTTGATGACCAAATTGTCTCTTGATAGACTCCCAAAGTGCTTTAGAAGTTTCAGCCTTTGAGAATGCTCCTACCAAGGATGGTTCCATGGAATTTAAAATCCATGTGTACACCAAGTTGTCATTATAGCACCAATCTTCATATTCTTCACTTGATGTGTCTGTGGGCTTTGTGATTCTTCCATTCACGAAACCCAATGCTCGTTTTCCACATAATGCTCTTTCAGCGGGATTGATCCAAATTGAGTAATTTTTTCCATTCAAGGGAAATGTGGTAAGTTTCAAGGTGGTGTTACCATCATTATCAACTCCCTTGAAGGAACTTCTGCTCTTGGTGTTGTATGACGAGCCCTCCCTTTCCATTCTTTAATTTGGCTATGAAGGGGAATGTCTTGATACACCAAGAACCAACAAAGCAACAAAAGGTAAAAGCTAGATTCAAGATGAAACCTGCTCTGATACCATGTGAAAAAAGATTGATGAAGAAAAGAAGTGTGAAAGAAAATATTGATGAAAGAATAAAGAAGCTTGTTTTTCCACTACATCAATATTTACACATCTAGGGTATTTATATACAACATCCTAACGGCTAGGTACAAGCTTATTTTACTTTTCTAACAGCTAGGTACAACACACAACAGCATATCTTTCAATTTCAAGAACTAGCTATTATTTCGTCCATTAGTGATTAGCTTACTAGCCGTTATTTCGTCCTTTAGTGGTTAGCTTGATATGGGCTTTGGGCTTGATATGGGTGTCCATAGGCCAATCAAAGAGTTATTTGGGCCTTTTATCTTCACCCTCAATCCCTTCATTTTCAACAACCAGAGCATCCTTGCAGTCATGGAAGAGGTGTCGAGCGTGTTTGGCCATGTGTGGGATGAACTTCCGAGAGCAACTGGAGCATCCCCATGGGCCCAGCAGCAATGCAGGATGAACTTCCCGGAGCGACCAGAAGATTCTCGAGAGTTTGCTAGTGAGTGCGGCAGTAGCATTGAACACACTCTGAAGTGTGTGGTACGAACTTCTAGGAGTGACTAGAACATTCCCACGGGAACTACAGAGTATATGGGCGAGTTGTGCAGTGCATGGGACAAACTTTAGGAGCGGCCAAAAAATCCTAGCCGGCTCGGCAGAGGTGCCGGATATGTTTAGTAGTGCTCGGGATGAACTTCCAGGAGCAACCAGAACATTCTTGTGGTGCGGCAAAGGCATCGGGCGCATTCTGCAGTGCACAGGATGAACTTTCAGGAGCGACCAGAAATTCCCATGGGTGCGGTAGCTGTGTCAGACATGTTCAGCAGTGTGTGGGATGAACTTTCGGGAGCGACCAAAACTTCCCCTCGGGGCTGACAGAGGCTTTGGGAGCATTGGGCAGTGCACAAAATGAACTTCTGGGAGGGACCAGAATATCCTCGTGGGCACGGCAGAGGTGTATGGTGCATTTGGCAGTGTGTGGGACGAACATCAAGGAGCGACCGGAACATCCCTATGGGTGCGAGAGAGGCTTTGGGTGCATTGGGCAGTCTGTGGGACGAACTCTCAGGAGCAACTGAAACATCCTCTTGGGGTGGCAGAGGCCTTAGGCACATTCGATGCTGCACAGGACAAACTTCTGAGAGCTACTGGAACATCTCTGTGGGTGTGGCAGAGTCATGGGGTGCGTTAGGCAGTGCGCGAGCTGAGCTTCCAGGACTGACCAGAACATCCCCGCAGGCACAGCAGCATCAGACATGTTCAGCAGTGAACTGGATGAACTTTCTAGAGCGACCAAAGCATCCCTGCAGGAGCAGTGGAAGCATTGGCTGCGTTTGGCAATGTGTGGTACAAACTTTGGGGAGTGACCGGAACATCACCAGGGGCGCGGCAGAGGTGTTGAGCACATTTGTGTTGAGAACCTAAGTATGCAAGAAATGCAACAGGCAGAAAATGAGGACCTTAGGAGGCAAAGGGAGCATGAGAGAATGCGCGCAAGGCGCCAGGCGGCAACAAGCAAGCAAATGTGCACAACAAGCATGGCAACAGCAAGTGTGCAGCCCGGAATGAAGCCTGGCCAGTATTTGACTTAATCCTAATCAATGAAGGACATAGCTGCCAATAGGAGTTCAAGCAGAAGAAGGACAATTGCATCAAGAAGAACTCCAGCAGCAGCAACACGTCCATGTCAAGAAGAGTTCCAGTAGGAGAAGGAGAGTGACGACGTGAAGAACTCCAGCAGTAGTAGGATGTCTTGGCAGGTTTACTTCAGCAAGAGGACAACACCAAAGAGAAGTCTTGGAGGGGAAGGATGCCACAGAAGAAGTCTAATCCAAGAAGGAAACTGCAAGAAGAAGTCAGCAGCTGTAGGAGAGACGATAAGATAAGGACAGAAGGACTTAGTCAAAGTAGGAATTCTTGTCCTCGTAGGAATTCAAGAAAGACCAAGAATCCTTGTAGGATTAGGAAACAATGGGATAAGGTCTATCATGATAATTTTTTAGATGACTTAGAAAAACATATCCTAAGTGGATAAGGAACCTAAGTGCTAGTTAAATTAGGATAAGGTTGTCTTAGGACTATAAATACAGCCCATTATTTGTCAGGAGAAGAGATGCTCTGAATTTTGTTATTTTCCCATTCAATAATCAAGAATCAAGATTAGCATTCTTGCTTTCATTCTTGTTTATATTTTTGGTTATCTTTTAAGAGTTGTCTTGAGATAACTTGGGCTTAAGACAAGGTTAAGAGTTGTCTTCCTTGCTTAAGAGCTTAGGTTGAAGTCAAGAGTTGTCTTCTTCAACCAAGGCAAGTTGTGATAGGTTTAAGAGTTGTCTTGCCTATCCAACATATCCTTATGTATATTAGTTAACCCAAAGGATAGCTTAGGGGACGTAAATATGTGAAAAGAACTCCAGAATCAAATGAGACAGCAAGTTAGCAAGGATTCCAGTAGGCATGCTGACCCCTAAGGTGTAGAAAAATTGGGGGAAAAAATCGGGACCCCAACAGTTCAGCAGTGTGCAGGACAAACTTCTAGGAGTGATTGAAGCATCACAGCGGGTGGGGAAGAACCATTGAGCGGGTTTGGCAGTGCTCAGGATGAACTTCGGGGAGCCAGCGGAACAGCCCTGTGAGAATGGCTGAACGCATCCAATGCCTCTGCTGTGCATCGGACGAACTTTCGGGAGCAACCGGAAAATACCAGCAGGCTCAGCAGAGGCATCAGACAAGTTTGGCAGTGCTCAGGACGAACTTTCGAGAGCAACTGGAACATCCTTACGAGTGTGGCAGAGGCATCGGGCATGTTTCACCATGCATAGGATGATCTTCCGAGAGTGACCAAAAAATCCTGCAGGCACGGCTGTGGCATTAGACATGTTCGGCAATGCATGGGACAAACTTCTAGGAGCAACTAGAACACCCCCGCAGGCATGCAGAGGCCACAGGCGCATTGTGCAGGGCACAAGAAAAATTTTGGAGAGTGACCGGAACATGACCACGGGCATGACAGGGGCATGGAGTGCATTCTGCAGTGCATGGGATGAATTTCCAGGACTGACCAAAACATTCTCGTGGGCGTGGCAGCATCAGACAAGTTCAGCAATGTGCAAGACGAACTTCTTGTAGCGACTGGAACATCTCCGCGAGTGTAGAAGAGGCTACAGGTGCGTTGGGCAGTCCCAGGGATAAACTTTTGGGAGCGACTGGAACATCCCCACGGACGCAGCGGAGGCATCGCTTGCATTCAGCAGTGCACAGTATGACTACTGCAGAGCGACCGGAACATCCCTGTGGGAGGGGAAGCAGCGTAGGGCTTGTGTTGGCAGTGCATGAGACTAACTACCAGGAGCAACCAAATAATCCCTGCAGGTGTGGCAGAGGCATCGGGCATGTTAGGCAGTGTGCAGGACGAACCTCCAGGAGCGACGAGAACATCCCTGCAGGTGCGGCAGAGGCATCGGTCACATTTAGCAGTGTGCAGTATGAACTTTGGCCAGTGACTGGAACATCCGTACAGGAGTGGAAGCGGTGTCGGGTGCATTTGGCAGTGTGTGGGATGAACTACTAAGGACCACTGGAAAATCCCAGAAGGCACAGCAGAGGCATCAGGCACATTCGGCAGTGCTCGGGATGAACTTTTGGAGCGACCAGAACATCCCAACTAGCGTGTTTGGTAGTGCGTGGGACAAACTTCTGGGAGTGATAGGAGCATCCCCTCAGGCGAGTCGGAGGCTTTGGGCATGTTGGGTAGTGCATGGGATGAATTTTTGGAAGCGACCAGGATATCTCCGCAAGCGCATTAGAGGCTTCAGGCACATTGGAAAATGTGCAGGATGAACTTTCGATAGCAACCGGGACGTCCTTGAGGGTGTGGCAGAGGCATCGGGCATGTTTGGCAGTGCACATAATGAACCTTTGGGAGCGACTAGAAGGTCCCAGTGGGCACGGCAAAGGCATCGGGTGCATTCAGCAGTGCTCGGGACGAACTTCTGGGAGCGATTGAAAAAACCCTGCGTACTCAGCAGCGGCATGGGGTGCATTCTGCAGTGCATGGGAAAAACTTCTGGAAGCGACTGCAAAATCTCTGCAGCTCGACAGGGGTGTTTGATGTGTTTGGAAGTGCTGGAGATGAATCTCGAGGAGCGACCAGAAAATCTCCGTAGGCACGGTAGAGGCAACGGGCACGTTCAGAAGTGCTGGGGAGGAGCTTCCAGGAGCGACCAGAACATCCCCGCACGTGCGGCAGTGGCGTCGAGCGCATTAGGCAGTGCACAAGACAAACTTCTGGGAGCGACCAGAACATCTCCACGGGCATGGCAGAGGCTTCAGGTGCAGTATGCAGTGTGTGGGATGAACTTCCGGCAGCAACCGAAGCATCCCTGAGGGCACAACAGAGGTGCCAGGCGTGTTCAGAACATGCCCCTAGCTGTGGCTGAGGCATTGCGTGTGCGCGGGACATCCTGTATGCGGCGTGGCAGAGGCATCGGCCGTGTTAGGCAGTGCGCGGGACTAACTTACGGAGTGACTTAGCATTGCCGCAGGTGCGGCAGTGGCATCATGCACATTCGTCAATGTGTGGGACAAACTTCCAAGAGGACCAAAAATCCACGCAGGTACGTCAGATGCTTCAGGCGCATTGGGCAGTGAGCGGGACAAACATCCGGGAGTTACTGAAACATCCCTATGGTCGTTCAACGGTGTTGGACACATTTATCAGTGTGTAGTATGAATTTCCAAGAGCAACCAAAACATCCATGTGGGCACGGCACCGACGTTGGACTCAATGTACAGTGCACAGGCCAAACTTCTTGGAGCGACCGGAACATCCCAGCGAGCCCTGCAAAAGCTTCAGGCACATTTGACAATGCACGGAACAAACTTCCAGGAGCAAATAGAGCATCGACATGGGTGTGGCAGAGGCTTTGGGCACATTTGGCAGTGTGCGGGACTAACTTCTATGAGCGACCGGAACACATCTTAAGTGGATAAGAAACTAAGTACTAGTTGAATTAGGATAAGGTTGTCTTAGGACTATAAATACAACCCATTATTTGTGAGGAGGACATATGCTCCAAATTTTATATATTAATCATTCATTAATCAAGAATCAAGGTTAGCATTCTTGCTTCTATTATTGTTTATATTTCAGTTATCTTTTAAGAGTTGTCTTGAGATAACTTGGGCTTAAGACAAGGTTAAGAGTTCTCTTCCTTGCTTAAGAGCTAAGGTTAGATTTAAGAGTTGTCTTGCCTATTCAACATATCATTTTATATCATTTTATGTCCCCGAAGAACAACTTAGGGGACATAAATATAAGAAAAGAACTCAAGAATCAAACGGGACAGCAAGTTAGGAAGGTTTTTCGTAGGCATGCTGACCGCTAAGGCATAGAAAAGTTGGAACAAGAAATTGGGGCCCCAACAGCTTGGCAGTGTGTGAGACGAGCTTCTGGGAGCAACTAGAAGATCCCTGCAGGTGCGGAAGCAGCGTTAGACACGTTTGGCAGTGATGGGACAAACTACCAGTAGTAACAGGAAGCCTCCGCCACGCCCACGAGGATGTTCCCGTCACCCCCAGAAGTTCATCCCACTCACTGCAGAATGTGTCCAACACCACTGCCATGCGAACAGTGATGCTCCATTCACTCACAGAATTTTGTCATGCGCACTGTACAATGCGCCCGAAGCCTCTGCCATGCCCGCGGGGATGTTTCGATCACTCCTGGAAGTTCATCCCACATACAGCGGAACACGCCTAATGCCTCTACCACACCAGCAAGGATGCTGTGGTCGCTTCTGGAAGCTCATCCCGAGCACTGTCAAATGCGTCTGAAGTCTTCGTTAACCCTACCAGGATTTTCTGGTCGCTCCTGGGAGTTTGTCCCACGCACTACCGAACGAGCCCAACACTGCCGCCGCACCTGCGGGGATATTCCGGTCGCTCTTGTACCACTTACAGCCAAACGAGCCCTACGCACCTACCGTGCCCACGAGAATGTTCCAATTGCTCCCTGAATTTCATCCCATGCACTGCCATACACAACTTACACTGCTGCCATGCACAATAGGATATTCAAGTTGCTTCCGGAAGTTTGTCCCATGCACTGCTGACTGTACCCCACACTGCTGCCATGCCTGTGGGGATGTTCTGGTTGCTCCTCGAAGTATGTCCCATGAACTGCCGAACGTGCCCGATGCCTCTACCGTGCCTATGGGGATGTTCCGAAGCTCCCAGAAGTTTGTTCCACGCACTGTCCAACCATCCCTGCTCCGGTCGGTCCCAAAAGTTTGTCCCCCACACAGCCAAATGCGCGCAGCACCTCTACTGTGCCCGTGAGGATGTTTTTGTCACTCAAGGAAGTTTGACCAGCACACCGCCCAGCATGTCTGACATCGCTGCCACGCCCATGGAGATGTTCTGGTCACTCCTAGAAGTTCATCTCGTGCACTGCTGAATGCACCTGATGCCTCTGCTATACCTTCCTGGATGTTCCAGTTGCTCCCGAAAGTTCATCCCACACACTGCTGAACGTGTTTGATGCCGCTGCTGTGACCACATGAATGTTCTTGGTCGCTCCCAGAAGTTTGTCCCATGCGCTGCCGAACACACCCGACACCTCTACTGCACCAGTGGCGATGTTCCAGTCGCTCTCAGAAGTTCTTCTTGCACACTGCCAAACACGCCTGAAGCCTTTGCTGCGCCTGCAGGGATGTTCTGGTCACTCTTGGAAGTTCGTCCCGTGCACTGCCAAACGTGTCTGACAATGCTGCCGTGCATGTGGGGATGTTCGGATCGCTTCCAGAAGTTCATTACGCGCACTGCCCAAAGCACCAAAAGCCTCTGTCATGCCAGGTGGGATGTTCCAGCAGCTCTTGGAAGTTCGTCCCACTGGAATGTTCCGTTCGCTCCCCAAAGTTCATCCTATGCATTGTCCAACCCGCCCAAAACCTCCGCCGCTCCCATGAGCATGTTTTAGAAGATCCTGAAATTTCATCCCGGGCACTAATGAATGCATCGGACACCTCTACCAAGCCTACAGGGATTTTCCAGTCACTCCTGGAAGTTCACCCCATGCACCGCAAAACATGCCTGACACCGCTGCCGTGCCTTCAGGGTTGTTCTCATTGCTCCTAGAAGTTTGACTCGCACACTACCGAACATGCTTGATGCCTCTGCTGCATCTGCGGGGTTGTTCTGGTCGCTCTTGAAAGTTCATCCTGTACACTGCAAAATGGACCCTAAGCCTCTGCTGTGCTCGTTGGGATTTTTAGTCTCTCCCAGAAGTTCATACCAAGCACTGCAAAATGCACCTAACGCCTCTGCCATGCCTGTGGGGATATTCCAATCGGTCCTGGAAGGTCCTCCCAAGCACTGTCAAACATGTTCGACTCCTCTACCGAGCCCATGGGAATTTTCTGGTTGCTCCTAGAAGTTCATGCTGTGCACTGCCGAATGACAATGCAGCGTCCGTGGGGATATTCCGGTCGCTCCCAGAAGTTCGCCCTGAGCACTGCCAAACATGTTTGACACCTCTATCGAGCAGGCGGGGATGTTCCAGTTGCTCCAAGAAGTTCATCCCATGTACAGCCAAACGCGCTCAATGTTGGTGCCGTAGCTGTGGCGAAGTTCTAGTCGCTCCCAAAAGTTCATCCCATGCAAGGCTAAATGCATCAGATGCCTCTGTCGCGCCTAAGGGGATGTTTCGGTCGCCCCCAGAAGTTCATCCCGTGCACTGCCGAATGCAAAGCATGCTGCGCCCGTGGGGATGTTCTGGTCGCTCCCGGAAGTTTGCCCCAAGCATTGCCAAACACGTCTAACGCCTCTGCCAAGCACGTAAGTATGTTCCAATCACTCCTCAAAGTTCATCCTGTTCACTGCCGAATGCACTCAATATCGCTGCCGCACCTGCATCAAAGTTCCGGTCGCTCCCTGAAGTTTGCCCCATGCAGATCCAAACTGTTGCGGTCTCGATTTTTTTCCCCAACTTTTCTACACCTTAGGGGTCAGCACACCTACTGAAATCCTTCCTAACTTACTGTCATGTTTGATTCTTGAGTTCTTTTCTTATATTTACGTCCCCTAAGCTGTACTTCGGGTTAACTAATATATATAAGGATATGTTGGATAGGCAAGACAACTATTAAACCTATCACAACTTACCTTGGTTGAAGAAGACACTTCTTAACTTCAACCTAAGCTCTTAAGCAAGGAAGAAACTCTTAACCTTGTCTTAAGTCCAAGTTATCACAAGCCAACTCTTAAAAGATAACTGAAAATATAAACAAGAAAGTAATAAAGAATGCTAACCTTGATTCTTGATTATTGAATGAGAAATAAACAGATATTCTGCTCACACATAATGGGCTGTATTTATCGTCCTAAGATAACTTTATCCTAATCTAACTGGTACTTAGGTTCCTTATCCACTTAGGATATGTTTTCCTAAGTCAATAAGTTTTTCTAAGTCAACTAAAACATTATTAAGATAGACCTTTATCCTATTGTTTTCTAATCCTACTAGGATTCTTGGTCTTTCTTGAATTCCTACTAGAGACTAGAATTTCTACTTTGACTAAGTCCTTCTATCCTTATCTTATCTCTCTCTTCTATAGCTGCTAACTTCTTCTTTCTGTTCCCTTCTTGGATTAGACTTCTGCTATGATGTTGTCTTCCTCTCCAAGACTTCTCTTTGGCGTGGTCCTCTTCCTGAAGTAAATCTGCCAAGACGTTCTGCTGCTAATGGAGTTCTTCACGTAATCACTCTCTTTCTCCTACTTGGATTGCTTCATGAGTGTCCTGCCAATGCTGGTCTTTTTCTTGGCTTGGATTTCCGCAATCACTTAGGACTGAGTCAGAACTTGGCTGTGCTTCACTGCTCGCTGCGTTCAGGCTTGTTGCACACACATGCTGGCCTGTTGCTGCCTCTCTTGCTGACTGGTGCCTTGCTTGCACTCTCTCATGCCCCCTTTGCCTCCTAAAGTCCTCAACAATCCCCATTTCTTGGAGACTCACCTTGTCCTCGAGGTGGAAATTAGGGAAACGTTGCTGGATATCATCATAGTCTTCCCATGTTGCTTCATCCTTGGGCGAATGAGTTCACCATATGAGTACTCTCCACACTGGCCTCCTATTGCGCCCATAGCTTACTATGCGAAATCCTAATGCTTCCTTTGGGTACTTACCTAGGTGATCTTCCCTGAAAATGTCGGGCAGTCCCTCATTTACTTGTCTCACATCTCCTATCTTCTTTCTCAATAATGAAATGTGAAACACTGGATGTAGTTTGGAGTTTAATGGTAGTCTTAGGCGATAAGCCACTGCTCCAATTCGCTCAACTACCTTATATGGTCCAAAGTACTTCCTAGCCAGCTTCGCCGTAGTTGGCTTTCCAGCCTTTGATTTTCCTCCTAGGGTGGATCTTAAGATAGATATCAGTCACCTACCTCAAATTCCACTTCCTTTCTCCCTTTATCAACTTGTCTCTTCATACAGCCCCTTGTTTTTTCAAGCTCTTGCTTGAGTTGCTTCAAGACCTCATCTCTTGACTGAAGTGTGACATCTACTTCATGTATGTGGCTGTTCCCCATGGTATAACTTGACATTCCCGGGGGTATTCTTCCATATACGACTTGGTATGGTGTCATTAGTTTTGCCCATGGTATGTACTCCTCCCAATCGTTTTGCTGGTCATGGCAAAAACATCTTAAATATTGCTCTAAAGTTCAATTGGTTACCTCACTTTATCCATCTGTTTGTGGATGAAAGGCGATGAGTGACAAGTTGCTGAGCTATGTGAAGAGCTCCTTCTAGAATTTGCTCATAAAGACAGTGTCTCTATCTGACAGCATTGTCCGTGTCATGCCATGGAGTCTTACCACAATCTTGATGAACTCTTGGGCTACCTCTTTTGCTGTGTAGGGTTGCATGAGTGGCACAAAGTGTGCACTCATGCTGAGTCTATCCACTACAGTTAATATCACCGTGTAACCCTTGTTATTGGGCATTCCCGTGATGAAGTCCATTGTCAAGTCTTCCCAAACCTGTTTTGGTATTAGCAAAGGCTATAGCAACCCCTTGGTCTTGCCACCTTTTGGTTTGGTGTGTTGACAAACATCACATTCTTGGACTAGCTTTTTGATCTTAGCCTTGAGTCCTTCCCACCAAAAGAATAACTTGATCCGCATGTAAGTACGGAACCATCCCTGAATGTCCTCCTTCCCGTGAGTTGTGGAAGTGATTCAAGATCTTCCTTCTTAGTCCCTGGTATGTTTGGTACATATACCTGCTGGTTGTGCCAAATATATCCATTCTTTAGGGTGAATTTACTAACCTTAGGGTCAAAATTCTTGATCTTGTCCATGAGCTCTTGGCTTTGAGGGTCAATTTCTATTGCCTCCTTGATTTCTGTCCATACATTCCACTCTGCTCCACTAATGGCAGTGAGGCATGCTTCATTAGACTCACATGCTGTCCACAATGCTTGACCTCCATTGCTTCTAGACAATGCATCTGCCACTTTGTTTTCCTTGCCAGGCTTGTAGATTATTTCATATTCATAACCTAGTAACTTGACAAGGAACTTTTGCTGCTCTGGTGTGGTAATTTTCTATTCCATGAGGCTTTTCAAGGGTTGTTGATCTGTAATGATCAGCAATTTCCTCCCAAGAAGGTAAGGTTGCCATACTTTGACTGCATGGATGATGGCCAACATCTCCTTGGCGTATATTGACCATTCCTTCTTCATGGGCCCTAAGACTCTGCTCATGTATGCAATAGGTCTTTCGGCTTGATTGAGGACAACACCTATGCCATCTTAACATGCATCAGTGTGAAGCTTGAAGGTTTGGTTGAAGTCGAGCAGTGTTAACACTGGGGTCTCACACATAGCTTGCTTCAACAACTTGAATGCGTCTTCACTCCTCTCTATCCGTAGGAATCCAGTCCTTCTTCAGCAAATCCATTAATGGTTTTGCTATGGCACCGTATTTGCGAACAAATCGACAGTAATAGCCTGTTAAACCTAGAAATCCACTAAGTTTTGTGACATTCTTAGGAATTTGCCATGTTTGCATGGCTCCTATTTTTTATTGGTCTACCTTCACTCCTTCTTTGGATATGATGTGACAGTGGTATTCAAGCTCCTATTGCATGAATGTGCACTTGGATGGCTTGATGACGAAACAATTTCTTCTTAACACTTCTAGCACTTTTGCTAAGTGTTCTATGTGACCATCAAGTTTCTTGGAATAGGCCAAAATGTCATCAAAGAAGACTAAGACAAACCTGCACAAATAAGGTTTGAAAATGTCATTCATGGCTGCTTGAAAGGTGGAGGGTGCATTGCATAATCCAAAGGGCATGACTAGGTACTCGTAGTGTCCACTATGAGTTCCAAATGTTGTCTTCTGCACATCCTCTTCTTTCATGCATATTTGATGATATCCCCTTGAGATCAGCTTGGTGAACAGCTTTGCTCCATGTAACTCATCCAGCATATCATCAATTGTTGGGATTAGGAAATGATCCTTGACAGTTGCTTGGTTGAGTGCCTGATAATCGGGTGCCAAACCTCCAAGTTCCATCTTTCTTTCTAACAAATAGAACGGGGAAAGAAAAAGGGGAACCGCTAGGTCAGATAATACCTTGCTGTAGCATCTCTTCTACTTCTCTTTCAATCTCGTTCTTTTGGAAGTGTGCATACCGATAAGGTGCTACATTAATTGCCTTGGTTTCATTGATTAATGGGATGGCATGGTCGTAATGTCTTGAGGGTGGTAGTCCTTGTGGCTCTCCTAAGACACCTCTGAATTGCTCCCAGTAGGTTTCCTTACTCTTATTGGTATGTCTTTGTGTGTATGATGTTCGGCTGTGTTTTCCTCTTTTGTGGCCAAGAGAACCGTAAAACATTGTGCCCTTTTTTTGTATAGTCGTTCAAGGGTACTTACCTCACAATGATGCATTGCATTGGTGGTGGATGTCTCCCACGTGCAGTCCCTTCCCTTTCATTGGAAGTGCATGACTATAATTCGTAGTTGAACATTATCTTGCCTATGGTCTTAAGCCAAGCGTTGCCTAAAACCACATCAAGACCTGCCAGGGCTAACACATGCAGTTCTACTTCTATTTTGACTCCTTGAATATGCATTGCTATTGCCTGGATCACTTGTGTGCACTTGAGCTTCTGTCTGCTTGCCACTCTTACCTCAAAAGGTGCAATCCTTTTTGGACGTAGCTGAAGTGTTTTACCAATTTTGTGTTGATGAGGTTATGGGTAGCTCCACTATCTATCAGCACGAAAATGTTTTTTTCCATTAATGGTTGCAAATAACCTCATGGCAGTAGGCTTGGTGGTTGCCCCTACTGCATGCAAGTTAATTTTGCCTTCTTACGCATCATCAGGGGAGTATTTTGCCTCTGCTTCCTCCTTGCTGTCCATATGGCTTTCTTGTTCTTCCCTCGCTACTTTCCTCATGTTCTTCATCACTTACCACTTCAATGATGTTGAACAACCCTTTCTTGCTCTTGTGGCCAACTTGCTACTTATTGTTGCACTTAAAACATAAGCCTCTTTCGATCCTCCTGTTGATTTCTTCAGTGGATAGTTTGAGAGGGTCCTTTGTTTTTGAGGGTGCTGTCTTACTTGATGAGGATGCCTTACCTAGTTTGTCCGAGGGTTTGATGACCTTGGTTGTGCTGCGGGTGATGCTTCTCCCATCATTGATGAGTCTTGCTAACCGAATGCATTGAGTGAGAGAGTTTGGATCCCTCATCTTCACTTTTTGGCTTAGCCAAGGTACAAGGCTGTCTAGAAAAGTGCCAATTAGTGCACTATCTAGCCAATGTCCTACCAATTCGGCCAACCTCTCGAATTCTTCAAGGTAGGTTTCTAGAGATCCCTCTTGGCTAATTTTGGCAAGCTGTCCCTCATAGTTTGTCATGCTAAACAGGCCAACTCTATTTAGTAACTCTTGTGTGTACCTTGACCAGTCTATCCTCCTTCCTTCTCGACCATAGGTGGCCTTAAGCCAACGCCACCATTGGTTGGCTCTTCCACATAGGTGATAGGGTGTGTAATGGGTTGGGTTGTCAAAGTGCCAATCCTCCCTTCTTGTGGTGCACCATGGTTCTGCCTCAGGGTGATTCCGCACCCTTTTTGGTTGCCATGATGCAGGCCATCTGTCCATCACTTCTCATCTTCGCTATGCTCATTATAGCAATCATGGGGTGGGTGTTCGTTTGGTGAAGTCTCCCTACTGCTTCCCAAACTTGTGCGCCTTTTCCCCCTTTCTTGAGAGGGAAGCTGCTCCTGGTCAAAATCTTCCTCATGCACTTGGTGCCTTGTGATTTTAGATTGAAGTCTCCTAGACATTTGTGGTAGGTGGCTGTTTCTGCCCTGCTCAGTTTGGACTTGTTTTTCGGCCACTTGGGGTGTCTCTTTTCAACTGTTCACAAGAATGAATGATGGATGATAGTTGGTGTTTGATATTAGCTACCTGGTCATTGATAGCATTTTGGTTCCTCTCTAAAGCAAGGATTCTTCTGCGATTGGTGGCTGAGAAATCTTCCTCAGTCTATTCTTGTGGTGCAGGGTGAATGCTGCCTAGATGACATGGTAACCTTGATGCCTTGCAATTGATGGGGTGTCTATGCTGATGTCTCAACTAGAGCACTAATTTGTAGGGGTGATTATGCTTCTTCTCAACTGGTGGTTGTGCTGATCTCTCAACTGGTGATTATGCTGATCTCTCAACTAGTGATTCTGAATATCTCTCAATGAAAACACCAATTTGTTGGGGTCCCAATTTTTTTTCCCAGCTTTTCTACACCTTAGGGGTCAGTACGCCTACTGAAATCCTTCCTAACTTGCTGTCCCATTTGATTCTTGAGTTCTTTTCTTATATTTACATCCCCTAAGCTGTCCTTCGGGTTAACTAATATATAAGGATATATTGGATAGGTAAGACAACTCTTAAACCTATCACAACTTGCCTTGGTTGAAGAAGACAACTCTTAAAAGATAACCAAAAATATAAACAAGAAAGTAAGCAAGAATGCTAACCTTGATACTTGATTATTGAATGAGAAATAAACAAAATTCGAAGCATATATTCTGCGCACGCATAATGGGCTGTATTTATAGTCCTAAGACAACCTTATCCTAATCTAACTAGTACTTAGGTTCCTTATCCACTTAGGATATGTTTTTCTAAGTCAACTAAAACATTATCAAGATAGACCTTATCCTATTGTTTCCTAATCCTACCAGGATTCTTAGTCTTTCTTGAATTTCTACTTTGACTAAGTCCTTCTGTCCTTATCTTATCTTTCTCTCCTACAACTGCTGACTTCTTCTTGCCATTCCCTTCTTGGATTAGACTTCTATTGTGGCGTCCTTCCTCTCCAAGACTTCTTTTTGGCGTGGTCCTCTTGCTGAAGTTAACCTGCCAAGACATCCTGCTGCTAATGGAGTTCTTCACGTTGTCACTCTCCTTCTCTTACTTGGATCGCTTCATGAGTGTCCTCCCAATGCTGGTCTTCTTCTTGGCTTGGATTTCTACAATCACTTAGAACTGAGTCAGAACCTGGCCGTGCTTCACTGCCTACTGCGTGTAGGCTAGTTGCGCACACATGCTGACCTATTGCTGCCTCTCTTGCTGACTGACGCCTTGCGGAAGTTTGTCCTGTACACTGCCAAATGTGTCTAACACAGCTGCTGTGTCTGCAGGGATGATCCGATCGCTCTTGAAAGTTTGTCCCATACATTGTCGAATGTGCCTGATGCCTCTGCCATGCCCGCGGTGCTGTTCCAATCGCTCCCGAAAGTTAGTCTCGAGCACTGCCAAATATGTCCGACGCTGGTGCCGTGCTCGTGGGGATGTTCCAGTCACTCCCAAAGTTTGTCCCAAGCACTGCCAAACATGTCTGATGCCCTGCCACGCTGGCAAGGATGTTTTGGTTGCTTCTAGAAGTTCATCCCGGGACCTTCCAGCCCAGTGCACCCAAAGCCGCTGCTGTGCATGCAGGGTTTCTCCAATCACTCTCATCAGTTCATCCCGAGCACTGTCAAACTCATCGGATGACTCTGCTGGGCCTATGAGGATGTTTCGGTCACTCCTAGAAATTTGTACTGCAAACGGCCGAACGTGCCCGATGCCTCTACAGGGCCTTCAGGGATGTTCCGGTTGCTCCAGGAAGTTAGTCCCCCACACTGCAGATCGCATCCGATGCCGTAGCCACACCCACAGGGATGTTCTAATTGCTCCCAGAAGTTTGTCCTGCACACTGCCCAACACATCCAAAGCCTCTGCCACACCGTTGGCGAACTTCTGTTCACTTTCGCTTCAAAAGGGAAGTTCTGATCGCTCCTGGAAGTTCATCCCATGCACAGACCAACGCGCCTAAAGCCGCTGCCATGCTTGTGGGGAAGTTCTGGTTGCTCCTAGAAGTTCATCCCGCACACTGCCAAACGTGCCCAATGCCTCCGCCGCGGCCATGGGGATATTCTGCTTGCTTCTGGAAGTTCATCTTGTGCAGTGCCCAATGCACCCGATTCCTCCGCCATGCCAGCGGGAAAGTTTCGGTTGGTCCCAAATGTTTATACCACAAACTACTGAACGCACCCCATGCCTCTACCGCGCCCGCAGAGATGTTCTGGTCACTCCCGCAAGTTCATCACGTGAACTGCCAAATGTGCCTGAAGCCTCCACTGCACCAGCAGGGAAGTTCCAGTCACTCCTGGATGTTCATCCCACGCACCATCGAATGCGGCCACTACCACTGTCGCGCCAATAGGGATGTTCCAGTCACTTCTGGAAGTTCGTCCCGCGCACTGCCAAAATGTTGAGAACCTAAGTATGAAGGAAAGGCAATGGGTAGAAAATGGAGCGACAAAGGAGAGCATGGGCCAGAAAATGTGCATAACAAGAGTGGCAACAGAAAGTATGCAGCCCAGCTGTGAAGCCCAACCAGTATTTGACTTAATCCTAATTAATGTAGGACACTCATGATGAGTTCCAGTAGCAATAGGATAGTCGCGACAAGAAGAGTTCTAAGGGCAGAAGGATATGCATTCAAAGTCCTAGTCCTAAAAGGATAAGCCAAGAGGAAGTCCAACTGCTGTAGAAAACAAGATAAAGTAGAAATTCTAGTCTAGGTAGGAATTCAAGTGTGCACAATTAATCCAGCCAGTAGCTATGTAGATTCAAGGAGTCAAAATAGAGGCGGAACTGCATGTGTTAGCCTGGCAGGTCTTGATGTGGTTTTAGACAATGCTTGGCTTAAAACCATAGGCAAGATAATGTTCGACTATGAATCCATGGCCATGCATTTCCAATGGAAGGGAAGGGACTGCACATGGGAGGCATCCACCACCAATGCAGCGCATCATTGTGAGGTAAGTACCCTTGAATGATTATACAAAAAAAGGGCACAATGTTTTGCAATTCTATTGAACACAAAAGAGGAAAACATAGCCGAACATCTTACACACGAAGACATACCAAGAGGAGTAAGGGATCTTTTGGAGCAATTTAGAGATGTCTTAGGAGAGCCACAAGGACTACCACCCTCAAGACATTACGACCATGCCATCCCATTAATTGACGAAACCAAGGCGATTAATGTAGCACCTTACCGGTATGCACACTTCCAAAAGAATGAGATCGAAAGACAAGTGGAGGAGATGCTACAGCAAGGTATTATCCAACCTAGCACCTCACCCTTTTCTTCTCCCGTTCTACTTGTTAGAAAGAAAGATGGAACTTGGAGGTTTTGCACCGATTATCGGGCACTCAACCAAGCAACTGTCAAGGATCGTTTTCCGATCCCAACAATTGATGATATGCTAGACGAGTTACATGGAGCAAAGCTATTCACCAAGCTGGATCTCAAGGCCGGATATCATCAAGTACGCATGAAAGAAGAGGACGTGCAGAAGACAGCATTTTGGACTCATAGTGGACACTACGAGTACCTAGTCATGCCGTTTGGACTATGCAACGCACCCTCCACCTTTCAAGCGGCCATGAATGACATCTTCAAACCTTACTTGCGCAGGTTTGTTTTAGTTTTCTTTGATGACATTTTGGTCTATTCTAGGAACCATAATGATCACATAGAACACTTAGCAAAAGTGCTAGAAGTGTTAAGAAGAAATCGTTTTGTCATCAAGCCATCCAAGTGCACATTCATGCAAGAGGAGCTTGAATACCTCGGTCACATCATATCCGAAGAAGGAGTGAAGGTAGACCAACGAAAAATAGGAGCCATGCAAACATGGCCAACTCCAAAGAATGTCACAGAAACTTAGAGGATTTCTAGGTTTGACAGGCTACTATCGCCGATTTGTTCACAAATACGGTGCCATAGCAAAACCACTAACGGATTTGCTAAAGAAAGACAGATTCCTATGGACAGAGAAGAGTGAAGATGCATTCAAGTTGTTGAAGCAAGCCATGTGTGAGACGCCAGTGTTAGCACTTCCTGACTTCAACCAAACTTTCGAGCTTCACACTGACGCATGTCAAGATGGAATAGGTGTTGTCCTGAGTCAAGCTCGGAAGACCTATTGCATACATGAGCAGAGTCTTAGGGCCCATGAAAAAGGAATGGTCAGTATACGCCAAGGAGATGTTAGCCATCATCCATGCAGTCAAGGTATGGCGACCTTACCTTCTTGGGAGAAAATTCCTTATCATTACAGATCAACAACCCTTGAGAAGCCTCAGAGAGCAGAAAACTACCACACCAGAGCTGCAAAAGTTCCTTGTCAAGTTACTGGGATATGAGTATGAAATAATCTACAAACCTGGCAAGGAAAACAAGGTGGCAGGCACATTGTCCAGAAGCAATGGAGGTCAAGCGTTATGGACAGTATGTGAGCCTAATGACGCTGTGCCTTACTGCCATTAGCAGAGCAAAGTGGAATGTATGGACAGAAATCAAAGAGGCAATGGAGATTGATCCTCACAGACAAGAGCATGCCAAGAAGATTAAGAATTTTGACGTTAAGGAAGGAGGACATCACATGCGGATCAAGCTATACTTTTGGTCGAAAACATTCAAGGCAAAAGGTAAGAAGAAAAACAGCAGTTGTGACATTTGCCCATGGATAAAACCAGAAGATTGCAAGACCAAAGGATTGCTACAACCTTTACGATTACCCCTACAAGTTTGGGAAGACTATAATAACATCCAGCAGCAGTTTTCTAACTTTCACCTTGAGGACAAGGTGAGTCTTCAAGAAAGGGGGATTGTTGAGAACCTAAGTATGAAGGAAAGGCAATGGGCAGAAAATGGGGCGACAAAGGAGAGCATGGGCCAGAAAATGTGCATAACAAGAGTGGCAACAGAAAGTATGCAGCCCAGCAGTGAAGCCCAACCAGTATTTGACTTAATCCTAATTAATGTAGGACACTCATGATGAGTTCCAGTAGCAATAGGATAGTCGCGACAAGAAGAATTCTAAGGGCAGAAGGATATGCATTCAAAGTCCTAGTCCTAGAAGGATAAGCCAAGAGGAAGTCCACTGCTGTAGAAAACAAGATAAAGTAGAAATTCTAGTCTAAGTAGGAATTCAAGAAAGACCAAGAATCCTAGTAGGATTAGGACACAAAGGATATGGTCTATCTTGATAATATTTTATTTGACTTAGAAAAGCTTGTTGACTTAGGAAAACATATCCTAAGTGGATAAGGAACCTAAGTACTAGTTAAATTAGGATAAGGCTGTCTTAGGACTATAAATACAGCCCATTATTTGTGAGGAGCTCATAAGCTACGAATTTTGTTATTTTCTCATTCATTAATCAAGAATCAAAGGTAAGCATTCTTGCTTCTATTCTTGTTTATATTTCGGTTATCTTTTAAGAGTTGTCTTGAGATAACTTGGGCTTAAGTTAAGGTTAAGAGTTGTCTTCCTTGCTTAAGAGCTAAGGTTGAAGTTAAGAGTTGTCTTCTTCAACCAAGGCAAGTTGTGATAGGTTTAAGAGTTGTCTTGCCTATCCAACATATCTTTATATATATTAGTTAACCCGAAGGACAGCTTAGGGGATATAAAATAAGAAAATAACTCAAGAATCAAAGGGGACAGCAAGTTAGGAAGGATTTTAGTAGGCGTGCTGACCCCTAAGGTGTAGAAAAGTTGGGGAAAAAAATCGGGACCCCAACACAAAAGCGCCAGACGTCTCTGCCACACCCATGGGGATGTTCTGGTTTCTCTTGCAAGCTTGTTCGTGTACTGCACAAAGCACCCAAAGCCTTTGCCACGCCTACGGGGAAGTTGCGGTTGTTCCCTAAAGTTCATCTTGTACAGTGCCCAACAAGCCTGACGCCACTACTGCTCCTGTGGGGATGTTCCAGTCACTCTCAAAAGTTCATTCGGTGCACTGCCAAACGAGCCCAACACCTCTGCCATGCACACATGTGGATATTCTGGTCACTCCAGAAAGTTCATCCCGTGCACTACCAAACATGCCCAACGCCTCTGTCGTTGCTGGGATGTTCCAATTGCTCTCGAAAGTTCGCCGTGAGCACTGCCGAACATGTGAGACACCTCTGCTAGAAGTTTATCCCACGCATGGCCAAATGCGCCCAACACCTCTACTGCACCCGAGGGGATGTTCTGGTCGCTCCTGAAAGTTAGTCCTGCACACTGCCAAACATGCCCGATGCCTCTGCCGTGCCCGAGAGGATGTTTCCATCGCTCCCTGAAGTTCATCCCACGGACTGCCAAATGCGCCCAAAGCCTCTGCCATGCCTTTGGGGATGTTCTGGTTGCTCCTGCAAGTTCATCACACGTACTGTCGAACTTGTCTGACGAAGCTTCTGTGGCTGCGGAAATAATCTGGTCACTCCCAGCCATTCTTCTCGTACACTCCCAAACGCACTTGACACCTCTGCTGTGCATGCAGGAATGTTGCAGTGGCTCCTGGAAGTTCTCCAGCGCACTGCTGAATGTGTCTGATGCCTCTTTCGAGCCTGCGGGGATTTTTCGGTTAGTCCCGAAAGTTCATCCCGTGAACTGTCCAACGTGCCAGAACCCTCTGCCACGATCGTAGGGAAGTTCTAGTTTCTCTGGATATTCATCCCGCGCACTACTAGATGCATCTGCTACTGCTGTCGCGCCCGCAGGGAGTTCCGGTTACTACCGTAATCCTGTAGACTGACCAATGTGCCCGCACTATGCCTGCAGAGATCTTCTGGTTGCTCCCAAAAGTTCACCCCACTCACTGCCCAATGTACCCAATACCGCTGCCCTGCCCGCGGGGATATTCCAGTCGCTCCTGGAAGTTCATACCCACACATTGTCAAATGAGCCTGACACCTCTGCCAAGCCTGCACAGATGTTCCGGTCACTCCTAGAAGTTCATCCGGTGCACAGTTGAACACACCCAATGCATCTGTCGCACCTGCTGGCATGTTCCAGTCGCTCTCGAAAGTTTGTACTGAGCACATCTGAACATGTTCGACACATCTACCTAGCCTGCAGAGATTTTCTGGTTGCTCCCAAATGTTTGTCCCTCGCATGTGGCAAAGGTGTTGGGCACATATGTGTTGGTGTCCCGATTTTTTTCACTAACTTTCTACACCTTAGGGTTTGGCACACCTACTGAAATCCTTCCTAACTTGTTGTCCCATTTGATTCTTGATTCTTTTCTTATATTTATGTCTCCAAAGCTGTCCTTCAGGTTAACTAATATATAAAAGGATATGTTGGATAGGCAAGACAACTCTTAATTCTATCACAAGTTGCCTTGGTTGAAAAAGACAACTCTTGACTTCAACCTAAGCTCTTAAGCAAGGAAGACAACTCTTAACCTTGTCTTAAGCCCAAGTTATCTCAAGACAACTCTTAAAAGATAACCACAAATATAAACAAGAATGTGAGCAAGAATGCTAACCTTTGATTCTTGATTAATGAATGAGAAAAATACAAATATTCGGAGCATATGTCCTCCAAGCATATAATGGGCTATATTTATAGTTCTAGATAGCCTTATCCTAATTCAACTAGTACTTAGGCTCCTTATCCACTTAGGATATGTTTTCCTAAGTCAACAAGCTTTTTAAGTCATCTAAAATATTATAAAAATAGACCTTATCCCACTGTTTTCTAATTCTATTAGGATTTTTGGTCTTTTTTGAATTCCTATTTTGACTAAGACTTTCTGTCCTTACCTTATCTTCTCTCCTACAGTTGCTGAACTTCTTCTTGCCGTTTTCTTTTTGGATTAGAACTTCTACAGTGGCGTGTCCTTCCTCTCCAAGACTTCTCATTAGCATGGTCCTCTTGCTGAAGTAAACCTGCCAAGACGTTCTATTGTTGCTGGAGTTCTTCACGTCGTTACTTTCCTTCTGCTCAGATTGCTTCATGGTTGTCCTGTCAATACTGGTCTTCTTCTTGGCTTGGATTTTTGCAATCACTTAGGATTGAGTCAGAACCTGGCCGTGCTTCACTGCTTGTTGTGTGTAGGCTTGTTGCATGCACATTCTGGCATATTTCTGTCTCTCTTGCTGTTTGGCGCCTTGTGAGCATTCGCTCATGCTACCTTTGCTTTCTAAGGTCCTCAGCAATCCCTCTTTCTTAGAGACTCACCTTGTCCTCCAGGTGGAAATTAAGGAAATGTTGCTTCTAGATGTCATTATGGTACTGTTGATAAATAGAATCTGAATGTGTTTAGCTCACAATTTCAAAGATTCAACATAAACCAAGTAAAAATGCAAGTAGAGAGAAAATGCATGAAGAGAGAAAAGTGAATAGCTTTTTTATTCTATCTCAAAATATTTACACATCTTGGGTTTATATATACAACATCCTAACGGCTAGGTACAAGCTTACTTTACTTTTCTAACAGCTAGGTACAACACATAACAGCATATCTTTCAATTTAAAAAACTAGCCGTTATTTCGTCCTTTAGTAGTTAGCTTGAATTGGGCTTTGGGCTTGATATGGGTATCCATAGATCAATCCAAGAGTTATTTGGGCTTTTCATCTTCACCCTCAATCTCTTCATCTTTAACACTCCCCCTCAAGTTGGACTTGTACAAATTGAATAAGTTCAACTTGGAACTCACCTTAAGAAGTTGTTGATGAGTACATGGTTTGGTGAATATATCCGCAAGTTGATCTTCACTCTTCACATAAGGCATGTTGATCACTTTGCTCAAGTACTTTTCTCTTGTGAAGTGACAATCAACTTCGATGTGCTTGGTCCTCTCATGGAACACTGGATTAGATGCAATGTGTGTTGCTGCCTTGTTATCACAGTACATGTCCATAGGTGTTTCAACTGAAAATCCTAAGTCTTCCACTAATGATTTTATCCAAACCAATTCACTCGTAGTAGATGCCATAGCTCTATATTCAGCTTCTGCACTCGATCTTGCAACCACACTTTGCTTCTTGCTTTTCCACGTCACCAAATTACCTCCCACGAATGTGCAATAACCAGTGGTTGATCTTCTGTCCTCGAAGTTACCGGCCCAATCCGCATCTGTGTAAGCACATATCTTGTGGTGGCCATTTCTTCTCATCAAGATTCCTTGCCCCGGTGCTTGTTTTATGTACCTTAAAATTCTATTCACCATTTCCATGTGTATATTCTTTGGGCATGACATGTGTTGACTTACCTGTTGCACAGAAAAAACAATATCAGGTCGTGTAATAGTTAAATATATAAGCTTACCTACAAGTCTTTGATAAAGCTTGATATCCTTGTATGGCTCCTCCTTGTCATGTTCGTTTTCATGCTTGTTATCCTCTTTCTTCCTTCTTAGTGCCTCCATAGGTGTCACAGCTGGCTTTGCTCCAAGTTTTCCTGTCTCACTTAACAAATCAAGAACATATTTTCTTTGGGATAGAAATAGCCCTTCATTGGAATAAGCGATTTCTATACCTAGAAAATATCGTAAGTTTCCCAAATCTTTAACATCAAATGCAGACTTCAAATATGTTTTAATGCTCTTAATGCCATTAATGTCACAACCGGTGATGATAATATCATCCACATAAATAAGAACAATGGTAGATCCCTCACTTGAGTGCTTAATAAATAAGGAATGATCAGCATCACTCACTTTAAAATTTTGAGAACACAATGCATTATGCAACTTATTATACCATGCTCTTGGTGATTGCTTTAATCCATATATGGCTTTCTTCAATTTGCAAACATGTGTATTCGGAACCATAACATCATATCCTTGAGGTAAACTCATGTAAACCTCTTCCTCTAACTCTCCTTGCAAGAAAGCATTCTTTACATCCATTTGATGTAAATCCCAATTATAATTAGCCGCTAAGGAGAGAAGCACCCTAATGGTGTTCATTTTTGCAACTGGTGCAAAAGTTTCTGTATAGTCTAAGCCGTAGGTTTGAGTGAAGCCTTTGGCCACTAACCTAGCCTTATGTTTGTCCAAGGTTCCATCACTATTTAACTTAGTCTTATACACCCATTTGCATCCTACAACCTTCTTTCCCAAAGGTAAAGGTACTAATTCCCATGTATTATTTTTAACTAAAGCATCCAATTCCTCTTGCATGGCTTGTCTCCAAACTGATAATTCCCTAGCTTCCTTAAAGTTATTAGGATCTTTAATGCTGTCTACTTTAGTTAAAAAAGCTCTAAAACTCTCTTTTACATTTCCTAAGGTGTAGTAGTGGTCAAGAGGGTGTGCGATTACTTTGTTACCGTGGAAAAACACTCTTTTCTTCATCCAATCCGATGAAGATTGTCGAATTCTTTGAGATCTCCTAAGTGGGGGATTTGGGCCTTGCATAGGTGCAACATGCTCCCCCTCACTTCGTATACTAACAGATGGCCCATCTTGGTTACTAGATAGTGATTCTATTTGAACATTCGAATGTTCATCCCTATGTATTTCATTTTGCTCTCCCTCGTCTCTAAGTCTATTGGATGATAACTGTAAATCTTCACTTACTTTACTAGGTGAATGTGCATCTAGACTTTCATTGCTGGTTTCATCCTCATTAGACTCTTGATCTTGTGATTCTATGTTATCACTACTCAAGTGTTGGTCATGGTTGCCTAGTACGTCACTAGATAGTGGTATATACTTGTGTACTACGGCTAAAGGAAGTGGATCATCAACTTCACCTTTTCCATTACCATTGCTATGAAAATATGAGTCATTTTCTATGAAAGTAACATTTCTAGAAATATACTTGTTCTTAGTTAAGGGATTATAGCACCTATAACCCTTAGTATCTACACAATAACCTAAAAAGATGCATTTAATGCTTCTTTCACTTAATTTATCTCTTGAATGACTTGGCATATGTACATAACATACACATCCAAAAATTCTAAGATAGGACAAGTTTGGTTGGGTACTATAAGCAATCTCAATTGGTGTCTTTCCTTTCAATACCATGGATGGTGTTCGGTTAATAAGATGTGTCGCTGTGAGAATAGCTTCCCCCCCAAAACTCTCTAGGTACATTGTGATAGAACATCATAGTTCTTGCCACCTCTAAAATATGCCTATTCCTACGTTCAGCCACTCCATTTTGTTCTGGAGTGTAAGGACAAGTAGTTTGGTGAACAATTCCTTTACTAACTAAAAACTCTTTAAACAAGTTGTTCACATACTCTCCTCCATTATCAGTTCTCAACACCTTAACTTTCTTATCAAATTGGTTTTCAATCAATATTACAAACTCTCTAAAACAACAAAAAACCTCAGATTTCCTTTTAATAAGATAAATCCATGTATACCTAGATTTATGATCTATAAAAGTTACAAAATATTTGAAGCCCTTATGAGATAGAGTGGGAGAAGTCCACAAATCAGAATGTACCAAAGCAAATAAATCATTATATTCATGATGAGATTGTACAAAAGGTATCTTAGTTTGTTTTCCTAAAATACAAGAACTACAATCTTTGATCTTATCAAATTTCAAGTTAGGAACTAATTTTTGCAAAATATGACTAGGAGGATGCCCTAATCTAGCATGCCAAAGTTCTTGGATTTTGCTGCTATCTACTTTAAAGGCTTTGCTTGAATCTTCCAAAACATACAGCCCATTTTTCTCTCTTCCCTCACCAATCAATTGTCCGGTCTTGATGTCCTGAAATGTTACTTTATTAGGTTCAAATATAACATAACAATCTAAATCTTTAGTAATTCTACTTACGGACAACAAATTTGAAGAAAAAACATGGCATATAAAGACCTTTAGTATGCTTAGACAAAATATTCAAGTGTCCTAAACCACTAATTGGTATATCTTTTCCATTAGCTATACTCACCCTTTTATCCTTTCCTATAGACTCAATTTTAGAAGCTAAATTTTTACTTCTAAACATGTGATTTGTAGCACCCGAGTCTATAACCCAAGGATCAATATTAAAAGATAAATTAGAGATCAAACCTTGAGAGGCGTTTGGCCTTTGACATTGAAGGAACTTTGCAAATTGCTCAATGAGATTTGTGGAAATGTTTGCCTCTGATTTGTGGTTTAATTCTTCTGAAATTTTGGCTTTATTCTCCTTCTTCAAGTGAGGATGAAGCTCAAAACATTTATCCTTGTTATGCCCAAACTTTCCACAATGATCACAAAACCTACAATTTCTTTTGATGTGTCCTAGTCTTCCACATCTTTCACATTTGATGGTTTTGCTTTCTTTCAACCCTTGCGTTACCATTCCTACTTCTTTTGCCTCCACAAATGCACCTTTCTCAATTTTAGGCTCATCTCTATCAAACGCTTCTCTAGCCATCAATTCCCTATCCACAATATTCACCACATCATCATATGGTGGCATCTCCTTATTCCTTAGAATTTGATTCCTAAGGTCCCCAAAACTAGGCCCCAATCCTGCCAAGAGGAAACAAACAAGATCTTCATTGGCCCTTTTCTCCAATTCTTCCTCATTGTTAGTAATCGGCCTCAAACACTCCAATTCATCCCATGCTTCCTTGATTTTGTTGGAGTAGGAAAGGAAATCGCTCCCATTCATCTTGGCATTTGTGATGATTTCCCTCAACTCATAGACTTTTAAAAGATTTCCTTGATTTCTCGAACCTTCTAGCAAGTGCATTCCAAAGGTCTTTGGCAGTTTTGGCTTTGTTGAAGGCACCAACCAAGGATTGATCAATGGAGTTGATAATCCAAGTAATGACAAGATTATCAACATATCTCCATTCAGCATATTCTTTATCTCCCACCTTAGGTTGATTAATTTCTCCATCAACAAATCCCAGAACCCTCATGCCCAGTAAGGCCCTTGTCGCATTCGTCACCCATGTAGAGTAATTCCTTCCATTTAGAGGAAAGGTAGTAAGCTTAGTGGTGATTTTGTAGTCGGAATCAACATTGAAAATATTCTCTCTCTTGGCAGAACTACTTCCCACTTGTGCTGCCATTTTAATTTCAGCAACCTGGCCTTGCACAATGGAGATTGATCACACAACCAAGAGAGAGTAAAAATAAAAGAGAGATGATGAAAGGAACTCTCTAAATGCAGCCTTGCTCTGATACCATGTTGATAAATAGAATCTGAATGTGTTTAGCTCACAATTTCAAAGATTCAACATAAACCAAGTAAAAATGCAAGTAGAGAGAAAATGCATGAAGAGAGAAAAGTGAATAGCTTTTTATTCTATCTCAAAATATTTACACATCTTGGGTTTATATATACAACATCCTAACGGCTAGGTACAAGCTTACTTTACTTTTCTAACAGCTAGGTACAACACATAACAACATATCTTTCAATTTAAAAAACTAGCCGTTATTTCGTCCTTTCGTACTTACTTGTATTGGGCTTTGGGCTTGATATGGGTATCCATAGATCAATCCAAGAGTTATTTGGGCTTTTCATCTTCACCCTCAATCTCTTCATCTTTAACAGGTACTCCCAAACTTGTACGAGTAATGGCAAAGGTTGTAGCAGTCCCTTGGGTCTTGCCATCTTCTGGTTTTATCCATTGGCAAATGTCACAATTATTGTCTTTCTTCTTGACTTCTGCCTTGAATCCTTCCAACCAAAAGAATAGCTTGATCTGCATGTAAGTACAAAACCATTCTGAATGTCTTCCTTCCGGTGAGTTGTTGAAGTGATTCAAGATCTTCCCTCTTAGTCTTGGTATGTTTGGTACATACACCTGCTGGTTGTGCCAAATACATCCATTCTTAAGGGTGAATTTACTAACCTTAGGGTCAAAATTCTTGATCTTTTCTGTGAGTTCTTGGCTTTGAGGGTCAATTTCTATTGCCTCCTTGATTTTTGTCCATACATTCCACTCCGCTCTGCTAATGGCAGTGAGGCATGTATCATTAGGCTCACATGCTGTCCACAGCACTTGAGCTCTATTGGTTTTGGACAATGCATCTACCACTTTGTTTTCCTTTGCCAGGCTTGTAGATTATTTTATACTCATAACCTAGTAATTTGACAAGGAACTTTTGCTGCTTTGGGGTGGTAATTTTCTGCTCCATGAGGCTTCTCAAGGGTTGTTGATCGGTAATGATTAGGAATTTCCTCCCAAGAAGGTAAGGTCGCCATACTTTGACTGCTCAGATGATGGCCAACATTTTCTTGGCCTATACTGACCATTCCTTCTTCATGGGCCCTAAGACTCTGCTCATGTATGTAATAGATCACATCATATCCGAAGAAGGAGTGAAGGTAGACCAATGGAAAATAGAAGCCATGCAAACATGGCCAATTCCTAAGAATGTCATAGAACTTAGAGGATTTCTAGGTTTGACAGGCTGTTACCACCGATTTGTTCGCAAATACGGTGCCATAGCAAAACCACTAATAGACTTGCTAAAGAAGGATGGATTCCTATGGACAGAGAAGAGTGAAGATGCATTCAAGTTGTTGAAGCAAGCTATGTGTGAGACCCCAGTGTTAGTACTGCCCGACTTCAATGACATCCAGAAGCAATGTTTCCCTATTTTCCACCTTGAGGAAAAGGTGAGTCTCCAAGAAAGGGGGATTGTTGAGGACCTTAGGAGGCAAAGGAAGTGTGAGAGAATGTGCACAAGACGCCAGGCAGCAAGAGAAACAGCAACAGGCCAGCAAGTGCGCACAACAAGCTTGCACGCAGCATGCAATGAAGCACGACCAGGATCTAACTCAGTCCTAACTGATTGTGGAAAGCCAAGCCCAGAAGAAGACCAGCATTGGCAGGACACGCATGAAGCAATCCGAGTAGGAGAAGGAGAGTGATGACATGAAGAACTCCAGCAGCAGCAGGATGTCTGGGCAGGTTTTACTTCAGCAAGGGGACCACGCCAAAGAGAAAGTCTTGGAGAAGAAGGATGCCACAGCAGAAGTCTAATCCAAGAAGGAAATGGCAAGAAGAAGTCAGCAGCTGTAGGAGAGAAGATAAGATAAGGACAGAAAGGACTTAGTCAAAGTAGGAATTCTTGTCTTAGTAGGAACTCAAGAAAGACCAAGAATCCTAGTAGGATTAGGAAACAATGGGATAAGGTCTATCTTGATAATGTTTTAGTTGACTTAGAAAAGCTTGTTGACTTAGGAAAACATATCCTAAGTGGATAAGGAACCTAAGTACTAGTTAATTAGGATAAGGCTGTCTTAGGACTATAAATACAGCCCATTATTTTGTGAGGAGGACATATGCTCTGAATTTTGTTATTTTCTCATTCATTAATCAAGAATCAAGGTTAGCATTCTTGCTTACTTTCTTGTTTATATTTTAGTTATCTTTTAAGAGTTGTCTTGAGATAACTTGGGCTTAAGACAAGGTTAAGAGTTGTCTTCCTTGCTTAAGAGCTTAGGTTGAAGTTAAGAGTTGTCTTCTTCAACCAAGGCAAGTTGTGATAGGTTTAAGAGTTGTCTTGCCTATCCAACATATCCTTTATATATATTAGTTAATCCAAAGGACAGCTTAGGGGACGTAAATATAAGAAAAGAACTCAAGAATCAAATGGGACAGCAAGTTAGGAAGGATTTCAGTAGGCATGCTGACCCCTAAGGTGGAGAAAATCTGGGGAAAAAATTAGGACCCCTAAAGTTTTTCACATGCACTGCCCAATGCACCTGAAGCCTCTGCCATGCCAGCAGGCATGTTCCGGTCACTACCGGAAGTTCGCCCCAAGCACCGCCGTATGCACCGGACACCGTTGCCATACAAGCGGGGATGTTCCTATCGCTCCCCAAAGTTCATCCTACGCACTGCCAAACACTCCCGATGCTGCTGCCATGCCAGCAAGGAAGTCCTGTTCACTTCCGGAAGTTTGTCCCACGCACTGCCTAATGCACCCGAAGCCTCTGCCATCCATGCCCCAGGGATGTTCCGCTTGCTCCCTGAAGTTTGTCCCATGCACTGCTGACAGCACCTGCCACTACTTCTGCGCCCGTGGGGATGTTCCGGTAGCTCCTGGAAGTTTGCCCCGCACATGGCCAAATGCATCTGACGCCTCTGCTGTGCCCATGGGAAATTTACGGCTGCTCCAAGAATTTCATCAAGCGCACTGCCAAAGGTGCCCAAAGTCTCTGCCAGGCCCGTGGGATTTCTTGTCGCTGCTGAAAGTTTGTCTCGTGCACTACCGAGCATGTTTCATGCCTCTGTCGAGCCCACAGGGATGTTCTGATTGCTCCTTGATGTTCATCCTGTGCACTGCACAACACACCCAAAGCCTTTGGTGCATCCGCGGGGATGTTCCTGTCACTCCCGGAAGTTTATTCAATGCACTGCCGAACACACCTGACGCCACTGCCATGCCCAAGGGGATGTTCTAGTTGGTTCCTGAAGTACGCCATGTGCACTGCCGAAGTCGACTGATGCCACTGCTGTGAATGTGGGGATATTCCAGTCGTTCTTGGATGTTCATCCTGCACAATGCTCAATGTGTCCGAGACTGAACCCGTGCCTGCAGGGATGTTTTGGTTGCTCTTGGAAGTTCGTCCCATGTACTAACTAACGTGCCTGAAGTCTCTGCCGCACCTACGGGGATGTTCTAGTCACTCCCAGATATTCGTCCTATACACTGCCTAATGCATCCCGAAGCTGCTGCTGTGCCCGCGGGGATTTCTGGTCGATCCTGGAAGTTCATCCTGCGCATTGCCAAACACTCCTGACACCTCTGCTGCACCCGCGCAAAAGTTCCGTGGTGCCCCTAGAAGTTTGTCCCAGCCACTACCCAATGTGCCCAGAACCTCTGCCAGCACCCACAGGATGTTCCAGTCGCTCCCGAAAAGTTCGTAAAACCCATGCCAAATGTGCCCGATGATGCTGCCATGCCTACAGGGATGTGCTGGTCGATCCTCAAAGTTCGTCATGTGCACTGCCGAACACGCCCAACGCTGATGTCGCACCCGTGGGGATGTTCTAGCTGCTTCCAAAAGTTCATCCTGTGCACTGCCAAATGCACCCAACACCTCTGCCACGCACCGTACGGATGTTACTGAAGCTCCTGGAAGTTCATACCATGCACTGCACAGCCCAGCTGAAGCCTCTGCCATGACTGTAGAGATGTTCTGGTCACTCCAGGAAGTTTGTCCCAAGCACTGCCGAACTCGTAAGATGCCTCTGCTGAGCCCAACGAGATTTTTTGGTCTCTCCCAGAAGTTTATCCCCGCGCACTGCCCAATGCGCCCAAAGCTACTTCCGCACCCTGCAGGGATGTTGCGGTCGCTTTCTGGAAGTTCATCTTGCACACTGCCAAATGTGCCACTGCTACGCCTGCAGGGATTTTCGGGTCACTCCCAGAAGTTCATCTAGCGCACTGCCGAACTCGCTCGATGCCACTGCTGTACTCGTGGGGATGTTTCTGGTCTCTCGCAGAAATTCATCGCTTGCACTGCTGAACGCGCCCAATGCTTCTGCCGCACCTGTGGGTATGTTCTGGTCTCTCCCAGAAGTTCATCCCACGCACTGCCCAACACACCGACACCTCTGCCGTGCTTGCAGGGATATTCTGGCCGCTCTCACATGTTCATCCTGTGCATCATCAAATGTGTCCAACACCTCTGCCAAGCCCGCGAGGATTTTCCGGTTGCTCCCAGAAGTTCATCCTGTGCACTGCCCGAAGCGCGGGAAGCCTCTACCACACTTGGGGGGATGTTTCTCTAGCTTCCGGAAGTTTGTCCTGTACACTGCTAAATGTGCCTGATGCCGCTGCTGTGCCTGCAGGGATGTTCCAGCTGCTCCTTAAAGTTTGTCCAGCTCATTGCTGAATGCGCCCAGCACAGCTGCGGTTCCTGCAGGGATGTTCAAGTCGCTCCCTGAAGTTCATCCCGTGCTCTGCCAAATGCACCCAATGCCTCTGCCTTACATGCAGGGGATGTTCTAGTCACTCTTGGAAGCTCGTACCATGCACTGTCCAATGCACCCGAAGCCTCTGCCGCGCCAATGGGGAGATTCTGGTCACTTCTAGAAGTTTGTCCTAAGCACTACTGAACGTGTCCAATGCCGTTGTCATGCCTGCGGAAATGTTCTAGTCACTCCCAGAAGTTCGTCCCACACACTGCCGAATGCGTCCGTCACCTCTGCCGAGCCTGCAGGGATTTTCCGGTAGTTCTCGGAAGTTCATCCCTGAGCATTGCCCAACATGCCTAAAGCCGCTGCTGTGCCTGTAGAGATTTTCCGGTTGCTCCTAGAAGTTCATCCCACGCACTGCCGAACGTGTCCAACGCTGCTGCCATGCCCACAAGGATATTCTGGTTGCTCCCGAATGTTTCGTCCCATGCACTGGCAAATGCACCCAATGCCTCTACCGCACTATTTGGATGTTTTCAGTTGCTCCCAGAAAATTCATCCCTCACACTGTTGAATGTGCCTGACACCGCTAATGTGACTGCAGGGATATTCCAATCACTCCCAGAAGTTTGCCTTGTGCACTACCAAACGTGACCCATGCTGCAGACACACCTGTGGCAATGTTTCAGTCGCTCCCAGACATTCATCCCGTGCACTGCCCAATACGCCCGATGCATCTAACGGGCCCATGGGGATGTTCCAGTCGCTCCCGGAAGTTTGTCCTGCTCATTGCTGAACATGTCCGACGCTGCTGCTGCACCTGCAGGGATCTTCTTATTGCTCCCCAAAGTTCTTCCTTGCACTTCTTAATGCAACAAACACCACTGCTGTGCCCATGAGGATTTCCCAGTCACTCCCGAAAGTTTGTCATGTGCACTGCCGAACATGTCCGACGCTGCTGCCGCGACCACGAGGATGTTTTGGTTGCTCCTGGAAGTTCATCCCATGCACTACCTAATGTGCTTGACACCTGTGCCGTGCCTGCAGGGATGTTCTGTTCACTCATGGAAGTTCATCCTGTGCACTGTCAAATATACCTAATGCCTCTGCGGCACCTACAGGGATGTTTCCGGCAAATTTTGGAAGTTTGTTCCGCACACTGCCAAACATGCCTGATGCCACTGTGTCAACCCGCGAAGATGTTCTGCTCAATCCTGGAAGTCCATCCCGTGCACTACTAAATGTGCCTTAAGCCTTTGCTGCACCCACTCGGATGTACAGGTCACTTCGGGAAGTTCATCCCCTACACTACACAATGCGCCCGAAGCTTCTACATGCCCGCGAGGATGTTCCTATCACTCTTGGAAGTTTGTCCCACGCACTTTCAAACGCACCCAATGCCTCTGCCACGCCAACGAGGATGCTCCAGTTGCTGCCGGAAGTTTGTCCCGTACATTGCTGAATGTGCCCAAAGCCTCTGCCGCACCCACAGGGATGTTCCGATCGCTCCCAGAAGTTCATCTCACGCACTGCCGAATGCATCTGATGCCTCTGCTATGCCCTGCAGGGGATGTGATGGTCACTCCAGAAATTCATCATGAGCACTGCTGAACATATCTGATGCCTATGTCATCCCTACAGGGGATGCTCTGTTCACTCCTGGACATTCGTACAACGCACATAAAAACGTGCCTGATGCCTCTGCTCGCTTGTGGGTATGTTCTGGTCATTCTCGATAGTTTATCTCACACACTGGCGACACGTCTGATGCCTCTGCTGCTCACTGTCAGGATTTCCCGATCGCTCCTGAATTTTGCGCCATGCACTGTACAATGCACCTGAAGCCTTTGCCATAATCACGATGATGTCCTGGTCGTTCTTGGAAGTTCATCACGTGCACTACCGAATGTGCCTGGCTAACGCTGCGGCCACGTCTATAGGGATATACCGGTTGCTCCTGGAAGTTCATCCCGCACACTGTCGAATGCACCAACACCTCCGCTGCAACCATGGGGATATACCAGTTGCTCTCGAAAATTCATCCCGAGCACTATCGAATGCATTTGATGCCTCTGTAGAGGCCGCACAAAGCTCTGATACCAATTCAACACCAAGCAAGGGATTGAAAATCTGTTTAGAAAAAAAAATTGAAAATAATTATTGAAATTGAAAATTTCAGTATTGAAATCAAATTGCTAAATCTTGGAACATAGAATTGCTCAAAAGGATTTTATTAAAATTTTGAAACAATACAAAAATTGTGCTTAGTTTTCAGAGTTGTACAAAACTTGATTTTTGCCTTCAAGTTTTTGCCTCCTCGAACAACTAAACTTGAACTCTAATTTATACAAGTCTAAAGCTCTGTTGAACATTATTACAATCATTATAATTGAGCATCTACTTTCACAAAAGTTGGATAGCTTGACATCTTTGAGACAGCTTTACTTTTCCATTGAAAAGTAGTTGTCTTCTTTTGATCATGACTCTTCTTTTGATTGGGCGCCGAAAGAAGCTTTGTCTTCAGGCGGTAGTGGAGCATCTTGAGTGGGGCCTAGGTTCTCCCACTTTCTTTCATTGAACAATAATATAGATTCTTTTGATTAAAAATCAAAAGGATCATGGTTGGCAAAAGGATCATCTTCAGGGCTAGAACCTGTGGATGATTGAGTGTCATCATCTTCCATTTGTTTTTCAAGTCCTTCAAACATTTTTTTTCAAGACATTATAAGGCAAAATGTCCTTGATTACAAATTCATGGGATCAGGCAGGATACGGGAATGCTTGGCTTACCAACGATCTCACTACCTCCCTCAAGTCTTACTGCCAAGAACACCTTATGACTTACCAGTGCATACATAGTTTTGAACCTGTTACCAAATTGACCCTCAAAATGTGAATCTTAAAGAAGTGTCCACACAACATCTTGTGGTTTTGCTTCTAATATGAAGATAAAATAGAATTAATAATATAATACTAATATTACAATATAATATATTTATAGGTTTTGATCATTAGCGTTAATATAATGGTTAATAATATGTTGAGTCATTGGGGAATAGTGTACTATACCTTTAAGAGCATAGAAATTCCTAATAGACTCTTGATTGTATGCTATTTGTGGATAGCTTGCTTATAACTTCTGGTTCTGAGACGAACTAGAAGTAGTTGAGAATTATTTTGATATAATTGATAGATGAGCAAAGTTAAAGGTGATTTGATGATCCTCAAATTAAGTAATGAAAGATGAAACCGAAGGATCCAGATAGAGAATATTTTCAAAGGTTTTGTGGATCATGATGGTATTTGATAGAGAATATTTGAAAGAGGTTGAGTAGGAAGAGTTTCCAAAAGCTCACTCCCTTAAAATTTGAAGTGCTTGATAACTCTTTCTTCCCTTGGAAGAATTCCCTAGTAAGATAGTCCAGTAGGGAATTCTCCTCACCTTTTATATAGGCGGTTGAAAAATTAAAATTTGATAAAATTGCTTGCCATCTGGCAAAATTTTGTTTTGACACAAGATTCTTGACATTTTTTTCCAAAACTTCTTTTGCAAACTTGCAAGCAATTTGTAAAAGAAAAGTTTTGTTGAACAAATCATCTTGAAATTTCATGACACATAAAATAATTGATAAAATTTCTTTTTCAATTGTTGAATAATTTTTTTAGCATTGAGCTAAATACTTAAATGATATATGACTATTGATTTTTTAGTTGAGCCATCTAATCTCTGTTTAAGTATCCCACCATATCTTATCTTTGATGCATCTGTCTCTACGACTAGACTAGCACTAGGGTTAGGCAGGGCTAAGCAAGGGATAATTTTGACTTTATCTTTAATCATCTTAACTACTCGAGTATGTTGATCAGACCATGCAGGTGGATCTTTCCTAAGTCTATTGACCAGTGGTTGACAAATAGTCCTAAGGTTTGGAAAGAAATCAACTACATAGTTAAGAGATCTTAAAATTCTCTATAATTGGGTTCTATCCTTGAGCTCATCTAGAAAATTTGAACCAAATTCTATTGATCTATTTATGAGCTGAATAGTACCTTTGTAGATTTCATGACCTAGAAATCTGACTTTGGTTTGAAATAATTTTATCTTAGTAACAGATACTACTAAACCATTCTATTTGATTACTCTAAGGAAAATTTATAAATGTTTGAAATGTTGATCAATAGACTTTGAAAAGATGAGAATATACCAATTTGGGGGGCAAAGTACGAGAATCAGAAGAGCCACAGAATAACCTTGGAGAGTAGGATTATTGGGAAGCTTTTCTGGAGTAGAAGAGAAGAGAGGGGGCGCTTTTTTTTTAATCCATTTCACTCCTCTGAATCTAACAACCTAGTACTATTTTTGATGAATAGTGTCTCTACCTTAACATGCTAACAACTACTGTACACAGATTATTTTTGCAAAAAATTAAATTTACCAGAATTGTTTAAAGAAACCAACAACCGGAATAGGATCAACAGCGTTGGGGGCATGGAATAAGATCAATAAGGGAGTGTCTCTCTACCTTATTGAAATATGTTGAGAGAATTAAGAAAATTTTACCTTTAAACTCTGAAAGGTTAGATTTTTAGAGAGAGGTTGGAGAGAAATAGAGTTTTTTGTTGGAGAATTCTTAGATCTATTATTTCCTGAATCTGCCTTTATTGAAAAAATGAAGGGTTTATATACAACCTAAAAGTAAACTATGGTTAAGTATTGTTGATAAATAGAATTTGAATGTGTTTAGCTCACAATTTCAAAGATTCAACATAAACAAATAAAAAAATGCAAGTAGAGAGAAAATAGATGAAGAGAGAAAATTGAAGAGCTTTTGTATTCTATCTCCAAATATTTACACAGCTTGGGTTTTTATATACAACATCCTAACGGCTAGGTACAAGCTTACTTTACTTTTCTAACAGCTAGGTACAACACATAACAACATATCTTTCAATTTAAAAAACTAGCCGTTATTTCGTCCTTTAGTAGTTAGCTTGAATTGGGCTTTGGGCTTGATATGGGTATCCATAGATCAATCCAAGAGTTATTTGGGCTTTTCATCTTCACCCTCAATCTCTTCATCTTTAACACTCCCCCTCAAGTTGGACTTGTACAAATTGAAGAAGTTCAACTTGGAACTCACCTTAAGAAGTTGTTGATGAGTACATGGTTTGGTGAATATATCCGCAAGTTGATCTTCACTCTTCACATAAGGCATGTTGATCACTTTGCTCAAGTACTTTTCTCTTGTGAAGTGACAATCAACTTCGATGTGCTTGGTCCTCTCATGGAACACTGGATTAGATGCAATGTGTGTTGCTGCCTTGTTATCACAGTACATGTCCATAGGTGTTTCAACTGAAAATCCTAAGTCTTCCACTAATGATTTTATCCAAACCAATTCACTCGTAGTAGATGCCATAGCTCTATATTCAGCTTCTGCACTCGATCTTGCAACTACACTTTGCTTCTTGCTTTTCCAAGTCACCAAATTACCTCCCACGAATGTGCAATAACCAGTGGTTGATCTTCTGTCCTCGAAGTTACCGGCCCAATCCGCATCTGTGTAAGCACATATCTTGTGGTGGCCATTTCTTCTCATCAAGATTCCTTGCCCCGGTGCTTGTTTTATGTACCTTAAAATTCTATTCACCATTTCCATGTGTATATTCTTTGGGCATGACATGTGTTGACTTACCTGTTGCACAGAAAAAAACAATATCAGGTCGTGTAATAGTTAAATATATAAGCTTACCTACAAGTCTTTGATAAAGCTTGATGTCCTTGTATGGCTCCTCCTTGTCATGTTCGTTTTCATGCTTGTTATCCTCTTTCTTCCTTCTTAGTGCCTCCATAGGTGTCACAGCTGGCTTTGCTCCAAGTTTTCCTGTCTCACTTAACAAATCAAGAACATATTTTCTTTGGGATAGAAATAGCCCTTCATTGGAATAAGCGATTTCTATACCTAGAAAATATCGTAAGTTTCCCAAATCTTTAACATCAAATGCAGACTTCAAATATGTTTTAATGCTCTTAATGCCATTAATGTCACAACCGGTGATGATAATATCATCCACATAAATAAGAACAATGGTAGATCCCTCACTTGAGTGCTTAATAAATAAGGAATGATCAGCATCACTCACTTTAAAATTTTGAGAACACAATGCATTATGCAACTTATTATACCATGCTCTTGGTGATTGCTTTAATCCATATATGGCTTTCTTCAATTTGCAAACATGTGTATTTGGAACCATAACATCATATCCTTGAGGTAAACTCATGTAAACCTCTTCCTCTAACTCTCCTTGCAAGAAAGCATTCTTCACATCCATTTGATGTAAATCCCAATTATAATTAGCCGCTAAGGAGAGAAGCACCCTAATGGTGTTCATTTTTGCAACTGGTGCAAAAGTTTCTGTATAGTCTAAGCCGTAGGTTTGAGTGAAGCCTTTGGCCACTAACCTAGCCTTATGTTTGTCCAAGGTTCCATCACTATTTAACTTAGTCTTATACACCCATTTGCATCCTACAACCTTCTTTCCCAAAGGTAAAGGTACTAATTCCCATGTATTATTTTTAACTAAAGCATCCAATTCCTCTTGCATGGCTTGTCTCCAAACTGATAATTCTCTAGCTTCCTTAAAGTTATTTGGATCTTTAATGGTGTCTACTTTAGTTAAAAAGGCTCTAAAACTCTCTTTTACATTTCCTAAGGTGTAGTAGTGGTCAAGAGGGTGTGCGATTACTTTGTTACCGTGGAAAAAACACTCTTTTCTTCATCCAATCCGATGAAGATTGTCGAATTCTTTGAGATCTTCTAAGTGGGGGATTTTGGCCTTGCATAGGTGCAACATGCTCCCCCTCACTTCGTATACTAATAGATGGTCCCATCTTGGTTACTAGATAATGATTCTATTTGAACATTCGAATGTTCATCCCTATGTATTTCATTTTGCTCTCCCTCGTCTCTAGGTCTACAAGAAGATAACGGTAAATCTTCACGTACTTCACTAGGTGAATGTGCATTTAGATTTTCATTGCTAGTTTCACCCTCATTAGACTCTTGATCTTGTGATTCTATGTTATCACTACTCAATTGTAGGTCATGGTTGCCTAGTACGTCACTAGATGGTGGTATATACTTGTGTATTATGGCTAAAGGAAGTGGATCATCAACTTCACCTTTTCCATTACCAATGCTATGAAAATATGAGTCATTTTCTACGAAAGTAACATTTCTAGAGATATACTTGTCTCTTAGTTAAGGGATTATAGCACCTATAACCCTTAGTATCCACACAATAACCTAAAAAGATGCATTTAATGCTTCTTTCACTTAATTTATCTCTTGAATGACTTGGCATATGTACATAACATACACATCCGAAAATTCTAAGATAGGACAAGTTTGGTTGGGTACTATAAGCAATCTCAATTGGTGTCTTTCCTTTCAGTACCATGGATGGTGTTCGGTTAATAAGATGTGTCGCTGTGAGAATAGCTTCCCCCCAAAACTCTCTAGGTACATTGTGATAGAACATCATAGTTCTTGCCACCTCTAAAATATGCCTATTCTTACGTTCAGCCACTCCATTTTGTTCTGGAGTGTAAGGACAAGTAGTTTGGTGAACAATTCCTTTACTAACTAAAAACTCTTTAAACAAGTTGTTCACATACTCTCCTCCATTATCAGTTCTCAACACCTTAACTTTCTTATCGAATTGGTTTTCAATCAATATTACAAACTCTCTGAAAACAACAAAAAACCTCAGATTTCCTTTTAATAAGATAAATCCATGTATACCTAGATTTATGATCTATAAAAGTTACAAAATATTTGAAGCCCTTATGAGATAGAGTGGGAGAAGTCCACAAATCAGAATGTACCAAAGCAAATAAATCATTATATTCATGATGAGATTGTACAAAAGGTATCTTAGTTTGTTTTCCTAAAATACAAGAACTACAATCTTTGATCTTATCAAATTTCAAGTTAGGAACTAATTTTTGCAAAATATGACTAGGAGGATGCCCTAATCTAGCATGCCAAAGTTCTTGGATTTTGCTGCTATCTACTTTAAAGGCTTTGCTTGAATCTTCCAAAACATACAGCCCATTTTTCTCTCTTCCCTCACCAATCAATTGTCCGGTCTTGATGTCCTGAAATGTTACTTTATTAGGTTCAAATATAACATAACAATCTAAATCTTTAGTAATTCTACTTACGGACAACAAATTTGAAGAAAAACATGGCATATAAAGACCTTTAGTATGCTTAGACAAAATATTCAAGTGTCCTAAACCACTAATCGGTATATCTTTTCCATTAGCTATACTCACCCTTTTATCCTTTCCTATAGACTCAATTTTAGAAGCTAAATTTTTACTTCTAAACATGTGATTTGTAGCACCCGAGTCTATAACCCAAGGATCAATATTTAAAGATAAATTAGAGATCAAACCTTGAGAGGTGTTTGGCCTTTGACATTGAAGGAACTTTGCAAATTGCTCAATGAGGTTTGTGGACAAGTTTGCCTCTGATGTGTGGTTTAATTCTTCTGAAATTTTGGCTTTATTCTCCTTCTTCAAGTGAGGATGAAGCTCAAAACATTTATCCTTGTTATGCCCAAACTTTCCACAATGATCACAAAACCTACAATTTCTTTTGATGTGTCCTAGTCTTCCACATCTTTCACATTTGATGGTTTTGCTTTCTTTCAACCCTTGTGTTACCATTGCTGCTTCTTTTGCCTCCGCAAATGCACCTTTCTCAATTTTAGGCTCATCTCTATCAAACGCTTCTCTAGCCATCAATTCCCTATCCACAATATTCACCACATCATCATATGGTGGCATCTCCTTATTCCTTAGAATTTGATTCCTAAGGTCCCCAAAACTAGGCCCCAATCCTGCCAAGAGGAAACAAACAAGATCTTCATTGGCCCTTTTCTCCAATTCTTCCTCATTGGTAGTAATCGGCCTCAAACACTCCAATTCATCCCATGCTTCCTTGATTTTGTTGGAGTAGGAAAGGAAATCACTCCCATTCATCTTGGCATTTGTGATGATTTCCCTCAACTCATAGACTTTTAAGAGATTTCCTTGATTTCCGAACCTTCTAGCAAGTGCATTCCAAAGGTCTTTGGCAGTTTTGGCTTTGTTGAAGGCACCAACCAAGGATTGATCAATGGAGTTGATAATCCAAGTAATGACAAGATTATCAACATATCTCCATTCAGCATATTCTTTATCTCCCACCTTAGGTTGATTAATTTCTCCATCAACAAATCCCAGAACTCTCATGCCCAGTAAGGCCCTTGTCGCATTTGTCACCCATGTAGAGTAATTCCTTCCATTTAGAGGAAAGGTAGTAAGCTTAGTGGTGATTTTGTAGTCGGAATCAACATTGAAAAAATTCTCTCTCTTGGCAGAACTACTTCCCACTTGTGCTGCCATTTTAATGTCAGCAACTTGGCCTTGCACAATGGAGATTGATCACACAACCAAGAGAGAGTAAAAAATAAAGGAGAGATGATGAAATGAGCTCCCTAAATGCAACCTTGCTCTGATACCATGTTGATAAATAGAATTTGAATGTGTTTAGCTCACAATTTCAAAGATTCAACATAAACAAATAAAAAAATGCAAGTAGAGAGAAAATAGATGAAGAGAGAAAATTGAAGAGCTTTTGTATTCTATCATCCAAATATTTACACAGCTTGGGTTTTTATATACAACATCCTAACGGCTAGGTACAAGCTTACTTTACTTTTCTAACAGCTAGGTACAACACATAACAGCATATCTTTCAATTTAAAAAACTAGCCGTTATTTCGTCCTTTAGTAGTTAGCTTGAATTGGGCTTTGGGCTTGATATGGGTATCCATAGATCAATCCAAGAGTTATTTGGGCTTTTCATCTTCACCCTCAATCTCTTCATTTTTAACAAGTATAACCAAGATTACTTTTGAAAAAAGTAACTCTAGTTACAAAAAGTAAACTTAACTCATGGTTAGATAAAACCATGGTTATCTAAAAAGAAACTATGGTTACAAAAAAGTAAACAAAATGATTAAAACAAACAAAAATAAATAAGTTTAATTCTGATAGGTAGATGCAGGAATCTTTTAAGTTTGTCTGGTGACTGAGTTGTCTTTTTCATTCATCCAGGTCAATTAAATCTTCAATGTCATCTTCTATTCCCCATAATTTTCTTGAGCATTCCAATAATCTCCTATTATGCCAGAATTCATTCCAGCATGTATATCTTGATAATGACGTACTCTTATGGGGTCTTCCATAATATGGCTGAGAAAAGGAACATAGCATTTAGTTTGTGAGCAAAAGACTTTAAGGTTCCTTTCTTCAAAAACAAGGGAGGATGAGTAAGCCCATGTTTTGTTAAGCTGTATTGATTGTAGAAAAATCCTTGCTCTGGATAGGCATTCATCGTAGAAGTTGAACATTGTGGTATGTATTCTGCTGAGATCCTGGTCATTGCTGGTCTTGAAAAAGGACAGCATTCAATCAAAATCTCTGACCTGGCTTCTTCAGGATAACCATTACTATAGCAGGCGAGAATAGATCTTACTCCTAAATTTATATATCCTTGAAGGACATTTGTCTTTTTCAAAGAGGGTATATAACACATGTGCTAACCTCCAGGAATATGGTTCTACAAATCTTCGAACTTGTTCTGCTTTGGTTACAATGATCCTGTAGACATATCCCATTTCCATCATTCTATTAAAACCATATATATCTTCAAGTGGTTCCCACAGAGAAAGATGTATGGCCATTCTATAGAAGACAAAACCTTCTTCACAGTTACAGGCTTTAGTTTCTTCATGTTTTTTTCCCCATATAGTATATGACATTTATACCCAAGGTATTTACATCTGGTCGATGTACTAAGTCTCTCATTTTTTCCTAATAATAAATCATATTAGCTATCTTTTCAGAAAAGAGATAGTAAAGTATCTTCTTTTCTAGATAGGGCCCTAGGTAGGGAAGTGTCATCATTTTTTGCTTCTTTATTTTTTTCCTCATTTTCAAAATAAACCACCATTTCCTTTCTTTTCCTTTTTCTCTCTGAGCTTTTTCCTTCCAATTTTTCTACTTTTTTACTTAATTCTTCTATTTTTTCATTTTTTGAGCTCACTTCACTCTTCAACATATTTACCTCATTTTGGAGAATCTGAGGAGTTTGTGGTGAAAGGTTAATATGCTGAATAGGCAAAAGCATAGATTTTAGATTTTCTTCTTGATTTTTAAGATCAAGATAACAACATAAAGCATGAAGAACTTCTGGTTTAGCCTTTGGGTTTGAATTCCAAAGGTTGTCAACCAAGCATTTTTGTTCAGGCTTTAGATGGGCTTTTGCTCTAAAAGAGAGATTGGTTCCTAAAGGAAAAGTTTTTAAAGTGTATGGGCCGAAGAAAAAAACATTTGGGTTTGGGTTTTGTGAGGTTCCTGCCATTACTGCAAAAAGAATAAATAATTTTGTTAGTAAAAAAAATATTTTTTCTACAATGTCTACTTTGTCTACATATGCATGAACAAATATGTTAGTGGGCTCCTGACTTGCGTCGGTACCCATAACAAACTTGAATTTTGTACAAAGCCACTATGCATGAATTAATGCAAATCATTATCTTTCTACATGTATATTATATTTCTAGTGATTAAAATTCTATTATGAATTACATTTCTACAATGCAAATTACATTATTACATGAGAATGGCACTAAATTATTGTTTCTATTATCCAACTTATATTTTTAATAATTTTAATTGTTCTTCAAAACTATCTTGATTTTCTATTATTTCATTATTATCGCATATACTTAGTACATCACTATCATTACTATTTTCACTACCATTTATACTAATTATATCAAATTCATCTTCTAATTCTAATTCCTTATATACTGTCATTCTTTCTAAATCTCCTCTTTTATTTCTACATTCTCTAGCATAATGTCCTATTTGTCCACATATAAAAGCATTTGCATTTTTTAATTGGTGGTTTTTTATTTTTAAATTTACTAACATGATTTTTTCTAGGTATCTCCTTTTCTATAATTAGTAGCTTTTCTAAAATATTTCTTTTTTCTATCTTGTTTATATATTCCTGGTATATATACATTTTTACAGTAATTATAACTTTTAACCTGTCTAGCTACTTCATTTACTATACATTGATTTTTTAAATATTCAAATGTAAATATTATCCTAGGTGCTATTCCTATTTGAAATGATGTACCATGCTTCTTATTCCATTCTTCTGCTAATATTGTATTAAAAGGTGGTGGTAATTTTAAAAATATTTACTACTAAGTTGATCATCTGTAAAAGCTCTTCCTGTTTTACTTGCTAAATTAAGATATTCATTACTAAAATCTTTTATCTGTGTCATATTATCTATGTGTAATCTTTCTAAATCTTGTAATGCCCTATTCTGCATTTCTGTATTTCCTCTATATTGATCATATCCTAAAATCATTTGTCTTATTTGACTAGTTATATTTTCTGTTACATCTGCATTAGCTACTAATATCTATATGCATTACTATAATCCTTTTTCCATGATTGGAAATATAATTTTGCTACTTCTCCTAATAGATTTTCTACATAATTTACTTTTTCTTGATTATCTATAAAATTAAATGTACTTAAATGTAATATTGTACTAGATTCCCATTTTGCTATTACTTCTTCCCATAATTGGGGATGATAATTACTTAATACTAACATACTTCCACTATTTGCTAGAGCTGATGGTAATGTTATTTGTTCATAAGGAAATTTTCTACTATATCCTTTACTTTTTATTTCTGGTGGACATATTCTAATATTTTGATTATCTGCTCCTGGAAAAGTCCTATTTGGTTGTATTTCTATTGGGAGGGTATATTTCCTGGACTATCTACTACACCTGAAGATGTACTTGCTAATATTTTATCTTCTATATAATCATCATATTTAGGGAATTTCTACTTTCTTCTAAAGGTAATATATATTCTTCTATATTTGTTCCTTTTCTAAGTATTTCTAATAAATCTATCTCTTCTTCTATTATTTCTTTATTTTTTATTCTAGGATAATTTTCTCCATATACCATGTCTATGAATAAACTACAGTCATCTAAGTCTGGAATTTCTAAGAAATTTACTGTCCAATCATATTCTGGATATTTACTATATAATTCTTCTAACTTTTGTTTTTCTTCCATTTATAATCTAGATGCTACAAGGCTATGTTTTAACCAATTTTCAATTAATTTTAATAAGTGTTAATCTTACTTCTATCCTGTTTCTAAATATATTTCCCTGTGCTATATGTTCTAATCTTCTTTCTAATCTTTCTATTTCAATTATTAACATATTTCTAAATGCTGCTACATTTATTCTATTATCTAAAGTTATTCTAGTTAAGCAATTAATTATTTCTCTATGTGAATTAAAATCTGTATTTATTGACATTTTAATTTCTTCCTATAGTAGGTATATTTTGTTCTATAGATTCTTCATCACTATCTAATTCTGAGTTCCTACATTTCTTTGTTCTATAAAATTATCAAATCTTATACTTTGATTACCATTTAAATCTACATATATCGAACTACTTTCTGGTACTAATACTGTTTTTCTTGTATTTATTTCTACAAATTTTTCTAAATTCCAACCTAATCCTGCTAATCTTGTAGGATCTATTATTTCTGGTTTTATCATTCTAATTCCCCTAGTTGATAATCCATTTATTATTGTATCTGTATTTACTCTATACCTATTTCCTGATTTATTACTAGCTCTTCCTAAATATCCTATTGTAATATTTAAATTATCTCCTTCGTAGTCCTCATACCCTTTTGTTTGTATTCCTATTTTTAACTTTTCTAAATCATTTATAGATTTTAATATATTAGGGTGAATAATAAAATAGTCCAGTATTACTATTCATATCTACTTCTATTGTTCCTAATACTGCTTTAGACATATTTTTTATCCAACTAGTATCTAATAATACTATTAATACTTTAGTTCCTACTCCAATTCTTGTTAAACCTTTTACTCCTATTACTATTAATCTCGAATGTACTAATCTTTTTCCTTCTAATTTTAACCTTCTTATTGTTTCTCTATTTACTATATCTATAGTTTTAGTTTGTCCATCTACTACACTTAATTGTTGTTCTGTAGATACTTTTATTAATGAAGCTCTAAATTTCCATTACTCCTACATTGTAACCTTTCACCACAAACTCAGATTCTCCAAAATGAGGTAAATATGTTGAAGAGTGAAGTGAGCTCAAAAAATGAAAAAATAGAAGAATTAAGTAAAAAAGTAGAAAAATTGGAGAAAGAGCTCAGAGAGAAAAAAGAAAAAGAGAAGGAAATGGTGGTCTTATAAGATCATAATTAGACAAAATAATACAATAATTTCTTTATTGTTAGGAATTAATAAAAAATAATGGCCTTAGAATATAGTTTAGAACAAATGCCAAATAAAACCCATATTTTGAAAATTGAAAATATGGGTTGAGAATATTATTCATGATATTCTGGAATTATAATGGAGCATTTTTGAGTCCAAAGGACATTACATTTTATTCGTAATGTCCAAAGGGTACAGCAAAGGTTGTCTTATCCCTATCTTGGGCATTAATCTGGATTTGCCAAAATCTTGATTTTATGTTAAATTTAGAAAATATGACGGAGTCATATAATCTATTCAGCAAATCTCTTTTGTTTGGAATAGGATACCTAATCCATTAGAGCACTTTGTTGAGGGGTTTGTAATTGATGACTAGGCGCGAAACACCACGCTCTATTTTCTGAGTTTTTGTTGACATAAAAGGCTGACCAACTCTAAGGTGACTTGGATGGACGGATGAGATTTTTTTATAATAAATCATTAATCTTCTTTTTGCAATGTTCAAGGAGGTCATGATTCATTTGAATGGGTTGTGCTTTGGTTAGAATGTCTCTCTCATGAAAATCTTTTTCATAAGAGAGTTAGACAATATGCTTTTTCCTTCACCAAAAAGCATTGGGTTGGTCTGAGCATATTTCTTTTTGAAAAAGATTTTGAAGTTCATGAATTCTTGTTTGGATGAGTGGATTCCCTAGTTGCCTTTCTACTTTGGCATGATTGATTTCTTTTTGTAATGCCATCACATATGATTCCTTATGTTGGATAAGGTTGATCTGCTGGCCTATTGAGTTTTGTTTGAGCACGTGAATGTCCTTTGACTGATGGCAGACAAAAAGTTGAAAGAAACCTTAGTACCCAGTACCTTAGTGTGGATTCCTTTGTCATCTACTTGGAAAGGATAGATTTGAGCAAGGAACAGAGTTCCTAAAATGATATTTTGGTAGAGATTTTTGACCAGAATAAAACTATTATGAAAATAATAGTTTTGATTACAGACTTGAGCATTGGAGAGTTTGTACTTAACATTTAGGTTTGAACCATTGGCACTATTGAGACGTTCAAATGTTTTCTCATAGTATTGGTAGGAATTATTCCTTTTGGAATATAGTTTTGATCTACACTAGAATCAACTAATGCAGTAGTATTGATAGAGAAACTATTTTTTATGTGTAAGAAAATATTGACATACCATTTTTGGAAATTAATCCTATTGATCAAATGAATAAAACCATCATCATCTAATGGTTGGTTCGGCAAAGGTAAAGACTGAGATAGTTGATTATTACTGCTTTCAGCTTGTTGATTTGTAGTTTGAACAATGGTTCTAGAGTTTTATAACAACTCTATTTTAACATTGGTTTGGAGCTTGTGAAGCTATTGATCGTTGACTTGTTTTTTCAAGTCTTTGATTTGGGCTTTTAGGAGTTTAATCTCTTCTTAAAGTTCTCTCATGGTTACCTACTTGAACAGAATTTGAGTGGGGTATTTTTCAAAGATTTTGTTGAGATTGAAAGTTTTAGGCTTTAAGTGGAAGGAGCATGGCAAGCCCAGGAGACCAATGGTAAGTGATGTTGATAAGGAGGGTGGAGGAAGTGGCTTTAGTATCAAAGATTAGGGTTGCTCTTGGAAGTTCATCCTACTGCACCCAATGCCTCTGCCATGCTCGTATGGATGTTCATATCACTCCCGAAAGTTCGTTGTGAGAACTATTGAACGTGTTCGATGCCCCTGCTAAGCCCGTAGGGAATTTTCGATTATTTTTGAAAGTTCGTCCCATGCACTACCAAATGCGCTGACGGTGCTGCCGAGGCCGAGGGGATGTTGCGGTCGCTCCTGAAAGTTCATCATGTGCACTCTTGAACGCGCTAGACACCTCTGTTGTGGCCACGGGGATGTTCTGGTCGCTCCTGGAAGCTCATCCCACGCACTACCCAGCGCGCCCGAAGCCTCTCCCATGCCTAAAGGGATGTTTTGGTCGCTCACTAAAGTTCATCCTGTGCACTGCCAAATGTGTTCGACTCCACTGCCACACCTGCAGGGATGTTCCGGTTGCTTCCGGAAGTTCATCCCAAGCACTACCGAATGCGTCCAATGCCTCTGCTGACCCTATGCGGGATATTCTGGTGGCCCACAGAAGTTCGTCATGCACACTTATGGGGATGTTTTCGATTGCTCTTGGATGTTCGTCCTGTGCACTGCAGATCATGCCGGACGCCTCTGCCGCACCCACAGGCATGTTTTGGTTGCCCCCCGAAGTTCATCCCGTGTACTGCCCAATGCACTCGAAACCTCTACCGTTCTTGCAGGGATGTTTGCTCCCGGACGTTTTGTCCCTCGCACTGCCAAGCATGCCAAACGCCAATGTTGTGCCCGTAGGGAAGTTCCTGTCGTGCCTGGTGGTTTATACAGTGCACGAGCGAATGCACCCAACATGTCTACCATGCTCGCAGGGATGTTTCAGTTGCTCCTGGAAGTTCATCCCAAGCACTGACGAATGCGTCCGATGCTTCTGCTGAGCCCACATGGATGCTGCAGTCGCTCCCGGAAGTTCGTCCTGTGCACAGCCGAACCCGCCCGATGCCTCTGCCATGCCAGTGGGGATGTTCCCGTCGCTCCTGAAAGTTCGTCCCGAGCACTGCTGAACATGCCAGATGCTTATACCACGTGCACAGGAATGTTCTGATCGCTCCCAGAAGTTTGTCCCACGCACTGCAAAATGCGTCCGACATCTCTGCCACATTCACAGGGATGTTCTGGTTACTCCCAAAAGTTCATCCTCCACTCAACTGAATGCGCCCGAAGCCTCTGCCGCTCCTGCAGGGATGTACTGGTTGCTGCAAGAAGTTCATACCGTGCACTGCTAAACGCGCTTGACGCCTCTGCCAAGCCCACGACTATGTTTCGGTCACCCCTAGAAGTTCATTCTTGCACTACCAAATGCATCAGACACCCCTGCTGAGCCTGCGGTGATGTTTTGGTCACTCTCGAAAGTTCATTCCATGCACTGCTGAACGCGCCCGACGCCCGCTGGGATGTTCCGGTCTCCTAAAAGTTCATCCCATGCGCAGCCTAACGCATCTGATGACTCTAATGCACCTAACACCTCTGTCGTGCCTGCAAGGATGTTCCAGCCGCTCCTAGTAGTATGTCCCATGCACTGCCAAATGCACCCGACCTGCTGCTATGCCCGCGGGGATGTTGTGGTCACTCCCAGAAGTTCGTCCCGCGCACTACCCAACGTACCCGAAGCCTCTGCTGTGCCCATGGGCATATTTTGGTCGCTCCAGGAAGTTCGTCATGCGCACTCCCGATTGTGTCCGACATTGCTGCCACACCCGCAGGGATGTTCCGGACACTCTCGAAAATTTTGTTCTGAGCACTGCCGAATGCGTCTGGCACCTCTGTTGAGCCCAGTGGGGATTTTTTGGTTGCCCCTGGAAGTTCGTTCCATGCACTGCCAAACTCGTCTGGCTTTGCAGCCGCACTTGCAAGGATATTCCGGTCGCTCCCGGAAAGTCGTCCCCGCACACTGCCAAACGCGCCTTACACTGCTGCTGTGCCCACGGGCATGTTCCAATCGCTCTTGGAAGTTTTTCCTGTGCATGGCTAAACCTACCCAACACCTCTGCCACACCCGCAGGAATGTTCTCGTCGCTCATGTGAGCTCATCCTGCACACAGCCGAATGTGCCCGACGCCTCTGCCACGCTTGCGTGGATGTTCCGGTCGCTTCTGGAAGTTCATCCCGAGCACTGCCAAACAAGCCTGACACCTCTGCTGCACCCATGGAGACATTTTGGTTGCTCGTTGAAGTTCATGCCATGCACTGCCCAACTGTTGGGGTCCTGATTTCTTGTCCTAACTTTTCTACACCTTAGGGGTTAGCACGACTTCTAAACTTCTCCTAACTTGCTGTCCCGCTTGATCCTTGAGTTATTTTCTATGATTAACATCCCCTAAACTATCCTTTGGGATAGATTAATGGTAAATAGATATGTTGGATAGGCAAGACAACTCTTAAACCTATCACAACTCGCCTTAGTTGAAGAAGACAACTTTTGACTTCAACTTAAGCTCTTAAGCAAGGAAGACAACACTTCACCTTGTCTTAAGCCCAAGATACCTCAAGACAACTCTTCAAAGATAACTGAAATATAAACAAGAATGCTGAAGCTTGATTCTTGATTAATGAATAAAAACTTACAAATTCGGAGCATATATCCATGCTAACCAATAATGGGCTGTATTTATAGTTTTGGACAGCCTTTTCCCAATTTAACTAGTACTTGAGTTCCTTATCCACTTAGGACAAGGTTTCCTAAGATAACTAGAATGTTATCAAGATTGACCTTATCCAAACATATCCTAATCCTACTAGGGTTCTTGTTCTTTCTTGATTATCTACCTAGACTAGAATTTTTATCTTATCTTGTATTCTACAGCTGTTGGACTTCCTCTTGGCTTATCCTTCTAGGACTAGGATTCTCAATGCGTATCCTTCTGCCCTTAGAATTCTCCTTGGCATGATTATCCCATTGTTACTGGAATTCATGATACATGTCCTGCTGCTGTTGGAATTCCTCTAGACTTGAACATCCTTTCTTAGCTAGAGTTCCAACATTCGTGAACTGCTGTGGTTGGAATCCTTCTTGGCTAAACGCACATAGCTTAATGTGCCCGACGCCTCTGCTGCGCCTGCGGCGATGTTCTGGTTGCTCTTGCTAGTACGTCCCATACACTGACTAAAGCACCCAACCCACTGCCGTGCTCGTGGGGAATTTGCGGTCGCTCCCAGAACTTTGTCTCGCGCACTGCTCAACGCCCCCAAAGCCTCTACCATGCCCACAGGGATGTTACAGTTGCCCTTAGAAGTTCATCACATGCACTGTCGATCATGTCCGACGCTGCTGCTGTGCCCGCAGGGATGTTACAATTGCTCCCCGAAGTTCGTCATGCGCATTGTTGATCATGTCTAATGCTGCTGCTATGCCCGCAGGGATGTTACGGTTGCTCTGGGAAGTTCATCACATGCACTGTCATTGTGTCCGATGCCACTGTTGTGCCCACAGTGATGTTCCAGTCACTTCAGAAGTTTGTCCCAAGCATTGTTAAATGAATCTAATGCCTCTGCTGAGCCTGTGGGAGATTTTTCGGTCGCCCCAAAAATTTGTCCCATGCACTGCGAACACGCCTTAGACTGCTGCTGCTGCCCGCGGGCATGTTTTGTCCTGGAAGTTCATACCGTGCACGACCAAACCTGTCCAATGGCTCTGCCGTGCTTGTTCTGGTTACTCCCATAAGTTCGTCCCGTCCACAGCCGAATTGTTGAGGATTTTAGGAGGCAAAGGGAGCATGAGCGAATGCGCGATAGGTGCCAAGCAGCAAGAGAGGCAGAAACAAGCCAGAATGTGTGTGACACAAGCCTGCATGCAACAAGCGTGAAGGACAGCCAGGTTCTGACTCTGTCCTAACTGACTGGGGAAATCCAAGCCAGAAGAACGCGAGCATTGGCAGGACATGCATGAAGCAATCCGAGCAAGAGAAGGACATAAACGGCATGAAGAACTCCAGTAGCAGCAAGACGTCATGGCAGGTTTGACTTCATCAAGATGTTCACGTCAAGGAGGAATCTTGGAGTGGAAGGACACACCATATGGAAGTCCTAATCCTAGAAGGAAATGGCAAGAAGAAGTTCAGCAGCTGTAGTAGAGGAGATAAGATAAGGACAGAAGGACCAAGAATCCTAGAAGGATTAGGAAACAATGGGATAAGGTCTATCTTGATGATGTTTTGGCAGTGGATGGGATAAACTTCCTGGACTGACTGGATTACCCTGCAGCTGCAGTAGAGGCTTTGGGCTCATTTGGCAGAGTGCAGGAGGAACTTCCAGGAGCGACCAGAACATCCTTGATGGCGCGACAGAGGCTTCTGGTGCATTGGGCAATGCACAGATGAACTTGTAGAAGTGACCAGAACATCCCTGTGGGTACAGTGAGGCATCAGACGCATTTGGCAGTGCTAATGGCAAACTTTAGGGAGCAATCGAATAATCTCAGAAGTTTGTCCCGTCCATTGCTGAATTGTTGAGAACCTAAGTATGAAGGAAAGGCAATGAGCAGAAAATGGGGCAACAAAGGAGAGCATGGGCCAGAAAATATGCATAACAAGAGTGGCAACAGAAAGTATGCAGCCCAGCAGTAAAGCCCAACCAGTATTTGACTTAATGCTAATTAATGTAGGACACTCATGATGAGTTCCAGTAGCAATAGGATAAGCACGACAAGAAGAATTCTAAGGGCAGAAGGATATGCATTCAAAGTCCTAGTCCTAGAAGGATAAGTCAAGAGGAAGTCCAGCTGCTGTAGAAAACAAGATAAAGTAGGAATTCTAGTCTAGGTAGAAATTCAAGAAAGACCAAGAATCCTAGTAGGATTAAGACACAAAGGATATGGTCTATCTTGATAATGTTTTATTTGACTTAGAAAAGCTTGTTGACTTAGGAAAACATATCCTAAGTGGATAAGGAACCTAAGTACTAGTTAAATTAGGATAAGGCTGTCTTAGGACTATAAATACAGCCCATTATTTGTGAGGAGGAAAGAAGCTGTTGGAACTGTTTGAAATGGGCTTTATCTTGTTGATAAGGAACCTAAGTACTAGTTGAACTGTTTGAAATGGACTAGAGATAATGACTCTCAATGCAAGTGAATTCCTACCTTATCTTGTGATTTACAGCAGTTTGACTTCCTCTTGGCTTATCCTTCTAGGATTAGGACTCTCAATGCATATCCTTCTGCCCTTAGAATTCTTCTTGTCATGACTATCCTATTGCTACTGGAATTCATCATGCGTGTCCTGCTGCTGCTGGAACTCTTCTTGGCATAGATGTCCTGCTGCTGTGGAATTCTCCTTGGCATGGATGTCCTGCTGCTGAACTTGCTTGGCATAGATGTCCTGCTGCTGCTGGAATTCTCCTTGGCATGGATGTCCTGCTTCTGCTGGAACTCTGCTTGGCGTAGATGTCCTTCATTAATTAGGATGAAGTCAAATACTGGCCAGGCCTCATTGCTGGGCTGCACACTTGCTGTTTCCATGCTTGTTGTGCATATTTTCTGGACCATGCTCTCCTTTGCTGCCTCATTTTCTGCCCATTGCATTTCCTGTATACTTTGGTTCTCAACACGAACGCGCACAAACTGCTGCTGTACCTGGTGGGATGTTCCGGTTGGCCCCAAAACTTCATTTTGCGAGCTGCCGAACACACCTGATGCCTTTGTTGTGCCCACGGGGATGTTCCGGTTACTTACAGCAGTTCATCCCATGTACTGCCGAAAGCGTCCGAAGCCTCTGCTGAGCCCACTGGCATTTTCGGGTTGCTCTCGGAAGATTGTCCCTGCACACTACCGATTGCACCCTACGCCTCTGCCGTGCCTGTGGGGATGTTTTGGTCACTGCCTAAAGTCAACCCGTGCACTGTCCAATGCGCCCACTGCATCTGCCACACCCACGGGGAAGTTCATCTCGCACACAGCCCAATGCGCCAAAAGCCTTTGCCGCACCTGAGCGGATGTTCCAGTAGCTCCCGGAAGTTTGTCTCGTGCACCACAGATCACACTCAACACCTCTGCCGCAACGGTGGAGATGTTCCAGTCGCTCCTGTAAGTTCGTCCCGTGCATCGTCCAATGCGCCGAAAGCCCCTGCCACACCCTGTGGGATGATCCGGTAGCTCCAAGAAGTTCATCCCGCACACTTCTAAATACGCCGGCCACATCTGCTGCACCCGTGGGGATGTTCCGGTCACTCCCCGAAGTTTGTCCCGTGCACTGCCGAACCTTCCCGACACGTTTGCCATGCCCACGGGGATGTTCCGGTCGCTCCCAGAAGTTTGTCCCGCGCACTGCCCAATGCACCCAACTTTGCTGCCGCACCCACACGGATATTCTGGTCACTCCCATAAGTTTGTCCCGCACACTGCAGTACCGCCTGCTTTATCTACTGCACCCACGGGGATGTTCCGGTTCCTCCCGGAAGTTCTCCCACACACTGTCAAACATGCACACGCCCAACACTGCTGCAGCATCCACGAGGATGTTCCAGTTGCTCTCAGAAGTTTGTACCACGCACTGCCCAATGTGCCAGAAGCCTCTGCTGTGCCCGGGGGGATGTTCCAGTACCTCTCGGAAGTTCATCCCATGCACAGCACATCGTGTTAGAGGCCTCTGCTGCACATGCGGGGATGTTCCAGTCACTCCCAGAAGTTCATCCCGTACTCCGCCAATGTGCTGGAAGTGCCTGCTGCACTCAGGGGGATGTTCCCGTAGCTCTCGAAAGTTTGTCCTGCACACTGCCGAACGTGCCCAACTTCTCTGCCATGCACACGGGGATGTTCAGGACACTCCCGGAAGTACACCTCGCACACAGCTGAATGCTCCCAATGTGCCTGCCGTGCCTGACGTGCCATGCCCGCGGGGTTGTTCCTGTCGCTCTCCAAAGTTCATCTCGCACACTGCCTAGCATGCCCAATGCCTCTGTGTTGGGGCTCCTGATTTTTTTTCCCAACTTTTCTACACCTAGGGGTCAGCACGCCTACTGAAATCCTTCCTAACTTGCTGTCCCATTTGATTCTTGAGTTCTTTTCTTATATTTACGTCCCCTAAGCTGTCCTTTGGGTTAACTAATATATAAAAGGATATGTTGGATAGGCAAGACAACTCTTAAACCTATCACAACTTGCCTTGGTTGAAGAAGACAACTCTTAACTTCAACCTAAGCTCTTAAGCAAGGAAGACAACTCTTAACCTTGTCTTAAGCCCAAGTTATCTCAAGACAACTCTTAAAAGATAACCAAAAATATAAACAAGAATGTGAGCAAGAATGCTAACCTTTGATTCTTGATTAATGAATGAGAAATAACAAAATTCGGAGCATATCTCCTCCTCACAAATAATGGGCTCTATTTATAGTCCTAAGACAGCCTTATCCTAAGTCAACTAGTACTTAGATTTCCTTATCCACTTAGGATATGTTTTCCTAAGTCAACAAGCTTTTCTAAGTCAACTAAAACATTATCAAGATAGACCTTATCCCATTGTTTCCTAATCCTACTAGGATTCTTGGTCTTTCTTGAATTCCTACTTAGACTAGAATTCCTACTTTGACTAAGTCTTTCTGTCCTTATCTTATCTTCTCTCCTACAGCTGCTGAACTTCTTCTTGCCATTTCCTTCAAGGATTAGAACTTCCCTTATGGTGTGTCCTTCCATTCCAAGACTCCTCCTTGACGTGAACATCTTGCTGAAGTCAAACCTGCCATGAGGTCCTGCTGCTGCTGGAGTTCTTCATGCCGTCTATGTCCTTCTCCTGCTGGAACTCTTCTTCACATGGACGTGTTGCTGCTGCTGGAGTTCTTCTTGATGTGATTGTCCTTCTTCTGCTGGAACTCCTGTTGGTGTGAATGTCTTTCACTAATTAGGATTAAGTCAAATACTGGCCGGGCTTCACTGCTGGGCTGCACACTTGCTGTTTCCATGCTTGTTGTGCACATTTTCTGGCCCATTCTCTCCTTTGCTGCCTCATTTTCTGCCCGTTGCATTTCCTACATACTTAGGTTCTCAACACTCTGCCATGCCCTGCAGTGATGTTCCGGTTACTCCAAGAAGTTCGTCCTGTGCAGTGCCCAATGCGCCCGATGCCACTGCCACACTGGCCAGGTTCTTCCGGTTGCTCCCGGAAGTTCGTCCTGCACACTGCCAAAATAGCCCGACACTGCCATCGTGCCTGCAGTGATGCTATGGTCTCTCATGGCAGTTCGTCCTGTGTAAAGCCCAACGTGCCTGAAGCCTCTGCCGCAACCAGAACCCGCAGGGATGTTCTGGTCACTCCCGGAAGTTCGTCCGATGCACTTGCCAATGCACCTGAACCTCTGCTGGGCCCGTAGGGATATTCTGGTTGATCCCGGAAGTTTGTCCCGTGCACTGCTGAACGCACACAACGCCACTGCTGCACCTGGTGGGATGTTCCGGTTGCTCTCGGAACTTTCGTTTCGCGAGCTGCCGAACACCCCCGATGCCTTTGTTGTGCCCACGGGGATGTTCCGGTCGCTCATGGCAGTTCATCACACGAACTGCCAAACGTGCCCAAAGTCTCTGCCGAGCCCGAGGGCATTTTCTGGTTGCTCCCGGAAGATTGTCCCGCGCACTGCCGAATGCGCCCTACGCCTCTGCCATGCCTGCAAGGATGTTTTGGTCACTTCCAAAAGTAAACCTGTGCACTGCTGAATGCACCTGCTGCATCTGCCACACCCACGGGGATGTTCGTCCCGCACACAGCCCAATGCACCAGAAGCCTCTGCTGCGCCTGGTCGGATGTTCCAGTAGATCCCAGAAGTTCATCCTGTGCACTACAGATTGCGCTCAACACCTCTGCTGTGCCAGTGGAGTTGTTCCAGTAGCTCCCACAAGTTCATCCCGTGCATCGTCCAATGTGCCGAAAGCCCCTGCCACACCCTGCGGGATGCTCTGGTAGCTCCAAGAAGTTCGTCCCGCACACTTCTTAATACACCGGCGACATCTGCTGCGCCCGTGGGGATGTTCCGGTCACTCTCCAAAGTTCGTCCTGCACACTGCTGAACCTGCCCGACATGTCTGCCGCGCCCACAGGGATGTTCTGGTCACTCCCAGAAGTTCGTTCCATGCATTGCCCAATGCGCCTGACTTTGCTGCTGCACTCACATGGATGTTCTGGTTGCTCCCGTAAGTTCGTCCCACACACTGCAGTATGCGCCCGCTTTATCTACTGCACCCACAGGGATGCTCCGGTCACTCCCAGAAGTTTGTCCCGAGCACTGTCGAACGTGCCCAACGCCTCTGCTGTGCCCGCGGGCATGTTCGGGTCACTCCTGAAAGTTTGCCCCATGCACTGCTCCATGTACCGGAAGCCTCTGCCCCACCTGCTGGGATGTTCCAGTCTGTCCAATCCAGCTGAAGCCTCTGCTGCACCTGCAGGGATGTTCCGGTCGCTCCCAGAAGTTCATCCCGCACATTGCCCAATGCACCGGATGCTTCTGCTGTGCCCGAGGGGATGTTTTGGCCAATCAGGGAAGTTCGTCCTGTGCACTGCCCAATGTCCACGACACCGCTGCCACACCTGCAGTGATGTTCCAGTTGCCCTTGGAAGTTTGTCCCGCACACTGCCGAATTGTTGGGGTCCCAATTTTTTCCCCAACTTTTCTACACCTTAGGGGTCAGCACGCCTACTAGAATCCTTCCTAACTTGCTGTCCCGTTTGATTCTTGAGTTCTTTTCTTATTTTATATCCCCTAAGCTGTCCTTCGGGTTAACTAATATATATATAAAGATATGTTGGATAGGCAAGACAACTCTTAAACCTATCACAACTTGCCTTGGTTGAAGAAGACAACTCTTAACTTCAACCTTAGCTCTTAAGCAAGGAAGACAACTCTTAACCTTAACTTAAGCCCAAGTTATCTCAAGACAACTCTTAAAAGATAACCGAAATATAAACAAGAATAGAAGCAAGAATGCTTACCTTTGATTCTTGATTAATGAATGAGAAAATAACAAAATTCGTAGCTTATGAGCTCCTCACAAATAATGGGCTGTATTTATAGTCCTAAGACAGCCTTATCCTAATTTAACTAGTACTTAGGTTCCTTATCCACTTAGGATATGTTTTCCTAAGTCAACAAGCTTTTCTAAGTCAAATAAAACATTATCAAGATAGACCTTATCCTTTGTGTCCTAATCCTACTAGGATTCTTGGTCTTTCTTGAATTCCTACTTAGACTAGAATTCCTACTTTATCTTGTTTTCTACAGCAGCTGGACTTCCTCTTGACTTATCCTTCTAGGACTAGGACTCTCAATAATTATCCTTCTGCCCTTAGAATTCTTCTTGTCGCAACTATCCTATTGTTACTGGAATTCATCATGCGTTTCCTGCTGCTGCTGGAATTCTCCTTGGCTTTCCTTTCCGCCATTGATTAGGACTGAGTCAGAACCTGGCCGTGCTTCATTGCTTGCTGCGTGCATGCTGCTTGTGCGCACTTGCTGGTTGGTTGCTGCCTCTCTTGCTGCCTGGCGCCTTGCGCGCATTCTCTCACGCTCCCTTTGCCTCCTAAGGTCCTCAACATGAATGCACCCGACGCCTCTGCCATGCCCATGGGGATGTTCCAGTTGCTCCTGGACATTCATCTTGCACACTGCCCAAAGCCTCTGCCGCACTGGCAGGGTCATTCTGGTCGCTCCCAAAAGTTCATCCCACGCACTGCCAAACATGTCCAACTCCGCTGCCACACCCACAGGGATGTTCTGGTCGCTTCTGGAAGTTCGTCCCGAGCACTGCCGAACGCATCCGACGCCACTGCTGAGCCTGCAGGGATTTTCCGGTCACTCTTGGAACTTCAACCCGTGCACTGCCAGATGCGCCAAATCCCACTGCCATGCCCGTGGGGATGTTCCAGTTGATCCCGGAAGTTTGTACCGCGCACTGCCTAATGTGCCGGAAGCCTCTGCCGCACCAGGGGGGATGTTCCAATACCTCCCAGAAGTTCATCCCATGCACTGCAGATTGTGCTTGAGGCCTCTGCCGCACATGCGGGGATGTTCCAATCGCTCCCAGAAGTTCATCCCGTGCTCTGCCCAACTTTGCCGGAAGCGCCTGCCATGCCTGGGGGGATGTTTCTGGTAGCTCTCGAAAGTTTGTCCTGCACGCTGCCAAATGCGCCTGACGTCTCTGCCATGCCCATAGGGATGTTCAGGTCACTCCCAGAAGTACATCCTGTGCACAGCCAAATGCACCCGACGTAGCTGCCGTGCCCGCGGGGTTGTTCCTGTCGCTCTCCGAAGTTCATCCCGCACACTGCCTAACACACTCGATGCCTCTGCCATGCCCGTGGTGATGTTCCTATTGCTCTCTGACGTTCATCCTGCACACTGCCCAACGTGCTCAATGCCGCTACCGCGCCAGCAGGGATGTTCTGGTCACTCCCGAAAGTTTGTCCCGTGCACTGCCAATGCGTCAGAAGCCTTTGCCGTGCTTGGGGGTGATGTTCCAGTAGCTCTCAGAAGTTCATGCCGCACACTGCCTCATGCATCCTATGCTTCTGCTGCACACATGGGGATGTTCCAGTAGCTCTCAAAAGTTCGTGCCGCACATTGCCTCACTGTTGGGGTCCCGATTTTTTCCCCAACTTTTCTACACCTTAGGGGTCAGCACGCCTACTAGAATCCTTCCTAACTTGCTGTCCCATTTGATTCTTGAGTTCTTTTCTTATTTTATATCCCCTAAGCTGTCCTTCGGGTTAACTAATATATATAAAGATATGTTGGATAGGCAAGACAACTCTTAAACCTATCACAACTTGCCTTGGTTGAAGAAGACAACTCTTAATTTCAACCTTAGCTCTTAAGCAAGGAAGACAACTCTTAACCTTGACTTAAGCCCAAGTTATCTCAAGACAACTCTTAAAAGATAACCGAAATATAAACAAGAATAGTAGCAAGAATGCTAACCTTTGATTCTTGATTAATGAATGAGAAAATAACAAAATTCGTAGCTTATGAGCTCCTCACAAATAATGGGTTGTATTTATAGTCCTAAGACAGCCTTATCCTAATTTAACTAGTACTTAGGTTCCTTATCCACTTAGGATATGTTTTCCTAAGTCAACAAGCTTTTCTAAGTCAAATAAAACATTATCAATTTTGGCAAGTTAGGAAGGATTCCAGTAGGTGTACGACCCCTAAGGTGTAGAAAAGTTGGAGAAAAAAATTGGAACCCCAACAGTCTAGCAGTGCATGGGACAAGCTTTCAGGATCAACCAAAATATCCCTATGGGTGCAGCAGAGGTTCAGGTGAGTTGGCAGTGCACCGGACGAACTTCCAGGAGCGACCAGAACATCCCTGCGGGTGCAGCAGAGGCTTCAGGCACATTGGGCTTTGCACAGGACGTACTGCCATGAGTGACCAGAGCATCACTGCAGGCACGACAGCGATGTCGGTCTATTTTGGCAGTGCACGGGACGAACTTCCAGGAGCAACTGGAACAACCTGGCCGGTGTGGCAGTGGCATCGGGCGCATTGGGCACTGCACAGGACGAACTTCTGGGAGTGACCGGAACATCACTGCAGGCACGGCAGAGGCACTGCATGAGTTAGGCAGTGTGCGAGATGAACTTTGGAGAGCGACAGGAAAAACCCCGTGGGCATGGCAGGCATGTCGGGCGTGGCAGGGCATTGGGAGCATTCGGCTGTGTGCGAGACGTACTTCCAAGAGTGACCTGAACATCCCCATGTGCATGGCAGAGAAGTCGGGCGCATTCGGCAGCGCACAGGACAAACTTTCGAGAGCTACCAGAACATCCCCCTGAGTGCGGCAGGCACTTCAAGCACATTGGCTGGAGTGCGGGACGAACACCTGGGAGCGACTGGAACATCCCTGCATGTGCGGCAGAGGGCTCGAACATGATCTGCTGTGCATGGGATGAACTTCCGGGAGGTACTGGCACATCCCCTGGGCACAGCGAAGGCTTCTAGCGCATTGGGCAGTGTGCAGTATGAACTTCTGAGAGCAACTGGAACATCCTCGTGGATGCTGCAGCAGCGTTGGGCATGTGCGTGCAGGACGAACTTGCAGGAGCAATCGAATATCCCTGCAGGCACGGTAGAACATTCCTGCAGTCACGGCAGCGGCATCGAACTCGTTCGACAGTGCCGGAGACGAACATCCAGGAGTGACCGGAACATCCTCGCTGGTGCGGCAGCGGCATTGCGTGCATTCAGCAGTGCGTGGAAAGAACTTCCAGGAGTGACAGGAAAATGTCCGTAGGCTTCGTAGAAGCATCAGACGAGTTCGGCAATGCTTGGGATGAACTTCTGGGAGCGACCGGAACATCACCGCAGGCGAGGCAGTTGCGTTGGGCACGTTTGTTAGTGTGCGGGATGAACTTTCAGGAGCGACTGGAACATCCCAGCAGCATGCGGGAGAGGCATCGGGCATGTTTGGCAGTGTGAAGGGACAAACTTTCGGGAGTGACCGGAACATCCCTGCATGCATGGCAGAGTCGTCAGGGCACATTTGGCAGTGCTGGGGTGAACTTCCAGGAGCAATGGGACCCCACAGGTGCAGCAGAGATGTCGGACGCATTTGGCAGTGCGTGGGACAAACTACCAGGAGCGACCAGAACATCCCTGCAGGGCATGGCAGTGGGGTTTGGCACATTCGGCAGTGCTTGGCATGAACTTCTGGGAGTGACTGGAAAATCCCCTCAGGCTCGGCAGAGGCATCAGGCGAGTTTGGCAGTGCTCAGGACGATCTTCCGGGAGCAACCTGAACAACCATGCGGGTGCAGCAGCGGCGTCAGACACATTGGGCAGTGCACGGGATGAGCTACCAGGAGTGACTGGAACATCCCCGCGGCCATGGCAGAGCCATCGGGTGCGTTCGGCAGTGCACAGGATGAACTTCTGGGAGCGACCGGAACATCACCGCAGGCGAGGCAGTTGCGTTGGGCGCATTTGTCAGTGTGTGGGATGAACTTTCAGGAGTGACTGGAACATCCCAACAGCATGTGGGAGAGGCATCAGGCGTGTTCTGCAGTGTGAAGGGACGAACTTCCGGGAGTGACCAGAACATCCCTGCATGCATGGCAGAGTCATCGGGTGCATTTGGTAGTGCATGGGGTGAACTTTTGGGAGCAATGGGACCCCACAGGTGCGGCAGAGACGTCATACTGCATTCGGCAGTGTGTGGGACAAACTACCGGGAGCGACCAGAACATCCCTGCAGGCGTGGCAGTGGGGTTTGGCACATTCAGCAGTGCTTGGCACGAACTTCTAGGAGTGACTGGAAAATCCCCTCAGGCTTGGCAGAGGCATCAGGTGAGTTTGGCAGTGCTCAGGACAATCTTCTGGGAGCAACCTGAACAACCATGCAGGTGCAGTAGCAGTGTCAGACACATTGGGCAGTGCATGGGATGAGCTACCAGCAGTGACTGGAACATCCCCGCGGCTGTGGCAGAGCCATCGAGTGCATTTGGCAGTGCATAGGATGAACTTCTGGGAGCGACCGAAACATCACCGCAGGCGCATTCGTCAGTGTGCAGGACAAACTTTTAGGAGCGACTGGAACATCCCAGCAGGCATGGGAGAGGCATCGGACGCATTTGGTAGTGTGAAGGGACGAACTTCCGAGAGTGACCAGAACATCCCCACGTGCATGGCAGAGGTGTCGGCGTGTTTGGCAGTCTGCGGGATGAACTTCTGGGCAGTGACTGGAACACTCCCGTGGGCCACGGCAGCAGCATCGAACTCATTCGGCAGTGCTCGAGACAAACATCTGGGAGTGACTGGAACATCCTCGCAGGTGCAGCAGCGGCATTGCGCATGTTCAGCAGTGCACAGAAAGAACTTCCGGGACTGACCGGAGCATCCCCACAGGCACAGCAGCGGCGTTGGGCACATTCAGTCCTGCATGGGACGAACTTCCAGTAGCAACCGGAACATTCCTGTGGGTGCAAAGAGGTGTTGGGCAGGTTCAGTAGTGCCATTGGGTGCATTCAGTAGTGCACGGGATGAACTTCCGGGAGTGACCAAAACATCCTGGCCGGCGTGGCAGTGGCATCATGTGCGTTGGGTAGTGTGGAGGATGAACTTCCAGGAGCAACCGGAATATCCCCGCGGGTGCAGCAAAGGCATCAGGCACATTCAATAGTGCATAGTACAAACTTAGGGGAGCGACTGGAACATTACCATGGGCGTGGCAGAGGCATCAAGCGTGTTCTTCAGCGCGCGGGATGAACTTTTAGGGAGCGACCGAAACATCACCGCTGGAACGGCAGATGCATCGGGCGTGTTTTGCAATGCGCAGGAAGAACTTCGGGGACGAACCTCCAAGAGTGACCTGAACTTCTCTGCATGTGATGCATTGGTGTTAGAAACGTTCGGCTGTGCTCAGGATGAACTTCTGGGAGCAACTGAAAATCGCTGCTGGCTCAGCAGAGGTGTCAGCTGCATTCGGCAGTGCTCGGGATGAAACTTCTGGGATGAACACTTGTGTGCCTTTTCCTCTTTCTTGAGAGGGAAGCCTCTGCTGTGCCCATGGGGATGTTCCGGTTGCTCCAGAAGTTCGTCCCGTGCACTGCCCAAAGTGTCCAAAGCCTCTGCCGAGCCAGCAGGGATGTTCTAGTCGCTCCCGGAAGTTTGTCCTGCACACTGCTGCATGTGTCCAACCCACAATCATGCCTCTAGGGATGTTTTGTCGCTCCCAGAAGTTTGTACCGCACACTGTTGAATTGTTGGGGTCCTGATTTTTTTCCCAACTTTTCTACACCTTAGGGGTCAGCACGCCTACTGGAATCCTTCCTAACTTGCTGTCCCGTTTGATTCTTGAGTTCTTTTCTTATTTTATATCCCCTAAGCTGTCCTTCGGGTTAACTAATATATATAAAGATATGTTGGATAGGCAAGACAACTCTTAAACCTATCACAACTTGCCTTGGTTGAAGAAGACAACTCTTAACTTCAACCTTAGCTCTTAAGCAAGGAAGACAACTCTTAACCTTGACTTAAGCCCAAGTTATCTCAAGACAACTCTTAAAAGATAACCAAAATATAAACAAGAATAGAAGCAAGAATGCTTACCTTTGATTCTTGATTAATGAATGAGAAAATAACAAAATTCGTAGCTTATGAGCTCCTCACAAATAATGGGCTGTATTTATAGTCCTAAGACAGCCTTATCCTAATTTAACTAGTACTTAGGTTCCTTATCCACTTAGGATATGTTTTCCTAAGTCAACAAGCTTTTCTAAGTCAAATAAAACATTATCAAGATAGACCATATCCTTTGTGTCCTAATCCTACTAGGATTCTTGGTCTTTCTTGAATTCCTACCTAGACTAGAATTCCTACTTTATCTTGTTTTCTACAGCAGCTGGACTTCCTCTTGGCTTATCCTTCTAGGACTAGGACTTTGAATGCATATCCTTCTGCCCTTAGAATTCTTCTTGTCGCGACTATCCTATTGCTACTGGAACTCATCATGAGTGTCCTACATTAATTAGGATTAAGTCAAATACTGGTTGGGCTTCACTGCTGGGCTGCATACTTTCTGTTGCCACTCTTGTTATGCACATTTTCTGGCCCATGCTCTCCTTTGTCGCCCCATTTTCTGCCCATTGCCTTTCCTTCATACTTAGGTTCTCAACAATCCCCCTTTCTTGAAGGCTCACCTTGCCCCCTTTCTTGAAGGCCCCTTGTCCTCAAGGTGAAAGTTAGAAAACTGCTGCTGGATGTCATTATAGTCTTCCCAAACTTGTAGGAGTAATTGTAAAGGTTGTAGCAATCCTTTGGTCTTGCAATCTTCTGGTTTTATCCATGGGCAAATGTCACAACTGCTGTTTTTCTTCTTACCTTTTGCCTTGAATGTTTTCGACCAAAAGTATAGCTTGATCCGCATGTGATGTCCTCCTTCCCGTGAGGTTTGGAAGTGATTTAATATCTTCCCCCTTAGTGTTGGTATGTTTGGTACATACAGCTGCTGTTTGTGCCAAATATATCCATTCTTAGGGGTGAATTTACTAACCTTAGGGTAAAATTCTTGACCTTCTCAGTGAGCTCTTGGCTTTGTGGGTCAATTTCTATTGCCTCCTTGATTTCTGTCCATACATTCCACTCTGCTCCGCTAATGGCAGTGAGGCATGTCGTCATTAGGCTCACATGTTGTCCAAAGTGCTTGACCTCCATTGCTTCTAGACAATGCATCTGCCACTTTATTTTCCTTGCCTGGTTTGTAGATTATTTCATACTCGTAACCCAGCAATTTGACAAGGAACTTTTGCTGCTCCGGGTGTGGTAATTTTCTGCTCCATGAGGCTTCTCAAGGGTTGTTGATCTGTAATGATCAGGAATTTCCTCCCAAGAAGGTAAGGTCGCCATACCTTGACTGCATGGATGATGGCTAACATCTCCTTCGCGTATACTGACCATTCCTTTTTCATGGGCCCTAAGACTCTGCTCATGTAGCTACTCAGTGCCTCAATGTGAAGCTTGAAAGTTTGGTTGAAGTCAGGCAGTGCTAACACTGGCATCTCACACATAGCTTGCTTCAACAACTTGAATGCGTCTTCACTCTTCTCTGTCCATAGGAATCCGTCTTTCTTTAGCAAATCCGTTAGTGGTTTTGCTATGGCACCGTATTTGCGAACAAATCGGCAATAGTAGCCTATCAAACCTAGAAATCCTCTAAGTTCTGTGACATTCTTTGGAGTTGGCCATGTTTGCATGGCTCCTATTTTTCGTTGGTCTACCTTCACTCCTTCTTTGGATATGATGTGACCGAGGTATTCAAGCTCCTCTTGCATGAATGTGCACTTGGATGGCTTGATGACAAAACGATTTCTTCTTACACTTCTAGCACTTTTGCTAAGTGTTCTATGCGATCATTATGGTTCCTAGAATAGACCAAAATGTCATCGAAGAAAACTAAAACAATCCTGTGCAAGTAAGGTTTGAAGATGTCATTCATGGCTGCTTGAAAGGTGGAGGGTGCATTGCATAATCCGAAGGGCATGACTAAGTACTCGTAGTGTCCACTATGAGTCCAAAATGCTATCTTCTGCACGTCCTCTTCTTTCATGCATATTTGATGATATCCCGCCTTGAGATCTAGCTTGGTGAACAGCTTTGCTCCATGTAACTCATCCAGCATATCATCAATTGTTGGGATCAGAAAACGATCTTTGACAGTTGTTTGCTGTAGCATCTCCTCCACTTGTCTTTCGATCTCATTCTTTTGGAAGTGTGCATACTGGTAAGGTGCTACATTAATCGCTTTGGTTTTGTCGATTAATGGGATGGCATGGTCGTAATGTCTTGAGGGTGGTAGTCCTTGTGGCTCTCCTAAGACATCTCCGAATTGCTCCAAAAGATCCCTTACTCCTCTTGGTATGTCTTCGTGTGTAAGATGTTCGGCTATGTTTTCCTCTTTTGTGTTCAATAGAATTGCAAAACATTGTGCCCTTTTTCTGTATAATCGTTCAAGGGTACTTACCTCACAATGATGCGCTGCATTGGTGGTGGATGCCTCCCATGTGCAGTCCTTTCCCTTCCATTGGAAGTGCATGGCCATGGATTGGTAGTTGAACATTATCTTGCCTATGGTTTTAGGCCAAGCGTTGCCTAAAACCACATCAAGGCCTGCCAAGGCTAACACATGCAGTTCTGCCTCTATCTTGACTCCTTGAATCTGCATAGCTATTGCCTTGATAACTTGTGCACACTTGAGCTTCTGTCTGCTTGCCACTCTTACTGCAAAGGGTGCAATCTTTTTCGGACATAGCTGGAGTGTTTTGACCAGTTTTGTGTTGATAAAGTTATAAGTAGCTCCACTATCTATCAACACCAAAACGTTTTTGCCATTAATGGTTGCGAATAACCTCATGGCAGTAGGCTTGGTGGTTGCCCCTACTGCATGCAAATTGATTTCGCCTTCTTCTGCATGATCTAGGGAGTGTTCTGACTCTACTTCCTCCTCGTTGTCCATGCGGCTTTGGGCATTTGTGCTGGCAATGGGGTTGCTGTCCAGAACACCTGACCTGTTGCATGGAATGTCTGGATCTTCAGTGTGTTAAAGATGAAGAGATTGAGGGTGAAGATGAAAAGCCCAAATAACTCTTGGATTGATCTATGGATACCCATATCAAGCCCAAAGCCCAATTCAAGCTAACTACTAAAGGACGAAATAACGGCTAGTTTTTTAAATTGAAAGATATGCTGTTATGTGTTGTACCTAGCTGTTAGAAAAGTAAAGTAAGCTTGTACCTAGCCGTTAGGATGTTGTATATAAAAACCCAAGCTGTGTAAATATTTAGAGATAGAATACAAAAGCTCTTCAATTTTCTCTCTTCATCTATTTTCTCTCTACTTGCATTTTTTATTTGTTTATGTTGAATCTTTGAAATTGTGAGCTAAACACATTCAAATTCTATTTATCAACATGGTATCAGAGCAAGGTTGCATTTAGGGAGCTCATTTCATCATCTCTCCTTTATTTTTTACTCTCTCTTGGTTGTGTGATCAATCTCCATTGTGCAAGGCCAAGTTGCTGAAATTAAAATGGCAGCACAAGTGGGAAGTAGTTCTGCCAAGAGAGAGAATTTTTTCAATGTTGATTCCGACTACAAAATCACCACTAAGCTTACTACCTTTCCTCTAAATGGAAGGAATTACTCTACATGGGTGACGAATGCGACAAGGGCCTTACTGGGCATGAGAGTTCTGGGATTTGTTGATGGAGAAATTAATCAACCTAAGGTGGGAGATAAAGAATATGCTGAATGGAGATATGTTGATAATCTTGTCATTACTTGGATTATCAACTCCATTGATCAATCCTTGGTTGGTGCCTTCAACAAAGCCAAAACTGCCAAAGACCTTTGGAATGCACTTGCTAGAAGGTTCGAGAAATCAAGGTAATCTCTTAAAAGTCTATGAGTTGAGGGAAATCATCACAAATGCCAAGATGAATGGAAGTGATTTCCTTTCCTACTCCAACAAAATCAAGGAAGCATGGGATGAATTGGAGTGTTTGAGGCCGATTACTACCAATGAGGAAGAATTGGAGAAAAGGGCCAATGAAGATCTTGTTTGTTTCCTCTTGGCAGGATTGGGGCCTAGTTTTGGGGACCTTAGGAATCAAATTCTAAGGAATAAGGAGATGCCACCATATGATGATGTGGTGAATATTGTGGATAGGGAATTGATGGCTAGAGAAGCGTTTGATAGAGATGAGCCTAAAATTGAGAAAGGTGCATTTGCGGAGGCAAAAGAAGCAGCAATGGTAACACAAGGGTTGAAAGAAAGCAAAACCATCAAATGTGAAAGATGTGGAAGACTAGGACACATCAAAAGAAATTGTAGGTTTTGTGATCATTGTGGAAAGTTTGGGCATAACAAGGATAAATGTTTTGAGCTTCATCCTCACTTGAAGAAGGAGAATAAAGCCAAAATTTCAGAAGAATTAAACCACACATCAGAGGCAAACTTGTCCACAAACCTCATTGAGCAATTTGCAAAGTTCCTTCAATGTCAAAGGCCAAACACCTCTCAAGGTTTGATCTCTAATTTATCTTTAAATATTGATCCTTGGGTTATAGACTCGGGTGCTACAAATCACATGTTTAGAAGTAAAAATTTAGCTTCTAAAATTGAGTCTATAGGAAAGGATAAAAGGGTGAGTATAGCTAATGGAAAAGATATACCGATTAGTGGTTTAGGACACTTGAATATTTTGTCTAAGCATACTAAAGGTCTTTATATGCCATGTTTTTCTTCAAATTTGTTGTCCGTAAGTAGAATTACTAAAGATTTAGATTGTTATGTTATATTTGAACCTAATAAAGTAACATTTCAGGACATCAAGACCGGACAATTGATTGGTGAGGGAAGAGAGAAAAATGGGCTGTATGTTTTGGAAGATTCAAGCAAAGCCTTTAAAGTAGATAGCAGCAAAATCCAAGAACTTTGGCATGCTAGATTAGGGCATCCTCCTAGTCATATTTTGCAAAAATTAGTTCCTAATTTGAAATTTGATAAGATCAAAGATTGTAGTTCTTGTATTTTAGGAAAACAAACTAAGATACCTTTTGTACAATCTCATCATGAATATAATGATTTATTTGCTTTGGTACATTCTGATTTGTGGACTTCTCCCACTCTATCTCATAAGGGCTTCAAATATTTTGTAACTTTTATAGATCATAAATCTAGGTATACATGGATTTATCTTATTAAAAGGAAATCTGAGGTTTTTTGTTGTTTCAGAGAGTTTGTAATATTGATTGAAAACCAATTTGATAAGAAAGTTAAGGTGTTGAGAACTGATAATGGAGGAGAGTATGTGAACAACTTGTTTAAAGAGTTTTTAGTTAGTAAAGGAATTGTTCACCAAACTACTTGTCCTTACACTCCAGAACAAAATGGAGTGGCTGAACGTAAGAATAGGCATATTTTAGAGGTGGCAAGAACTATGATGTTCTATCACAATGTACCTAGAGAGTTTTGGGGGGAAGCTATTCTCACAGCGACACATCTTATTAACCGAACACCATCCATGGTACTGAAAGGAAAGACACCAATTGAGATTGCTTATAGTACCCAACCAAACTTGTCCTATCTTAGAATTTTTCGGATGTGTATGTTATGTACATATGCCAAGTCATTCAAGAGATAAATTAAGTGAAAGAAGCATTAAATGCATCTTTTTAGGTTATTGTGTGGATACTAAGGGTTATAGGTGCTATAATCCCTTAACTAAGGACAAGTATATCTCTAGAAATGTTACTTTTGTAGAAAATGACTCATATTTTCATAGCATTGGTAATGGAAAAGGTGAAGTTGATGATCCACTTCCTTTAGCCATAATACACAAGTATATACCACCATCTAGTGATGTACTAGGCAACCATGACCTACAATTGAGTGGTGATAACATAGAATCACAAGATCAAGAGTCTAATGAGGGTGAAACTAGCAATGAAAATCTAAATGCACATTCACCTAGTGAAGTACGTGAAGATTTACCGTTATCTTCTTGTAGACTCTAGAGACGAGGGAGAGCAAAATGAAATACATAGGGATGAACATTCGAATGTTCAAATAGAATCATTATCTAGTAACCAAGATGGGCCATCTATTAGTATACGAAGTGAGGGGGAGCATGTTGCACCTATGCAAGGCCAAAATCCCCCACTTAGAAGATCTCAAAGAATTCGACAATCTTCATCGGATTGGATGAAGAAAAGAGTGTTTTTCCACGGTAACAAAGTAATCGCACACCCTCTTGACCACTACTACACCTTAGGAAATGTAAAAGAGAGTTTTAGAGCCTTTTTAACTAAAGTAGACACCATTAAAGATCCAAATAACTTTAAGGAAGCTAGAGAATTATCAGTTTGGAGACAAGCCATGCAAGAGGAATTGGATGCTTTAGTTAAAAATAATACATGGGAATTAGTACCTTTACCTTTGGGAAAGAAGGTTGTAGGATGCAAATGGGTGTATAAGACTAAGTTAAATAGTGATGGAACCTTGGACAAACATAAGGCTAGGTTAGTGGCTGTTGATAAATAGAATCTGAATGTGTTTAGCTCACAATTTCAAAGATTCAAACATAAACCAAGTAAAAATGCAAGTAGAGAGAAAATGCATGAAGAGAGAAAAATGAATAGCTTTTTATTCTATCTCAAATATTTACACATCTTGGGTTTATATATACAACATCCTAACGGCTAGGTACAAGCTTACTTTACTTTTCTAACAGCTAGGTACAACACATAACAGCATATCTTTCAATTTAAAAAACTAGCCGTTATTTCGTCCTTTAGTAGTTAGCTTGAATTGGGCTTTGGGCTTGATATGGGTATCCATAGATCAATCCAAGAGTTATTTGGGCTTTTCATCTTCACCCTCAATCTCTTCATCTTTAACACTCCCCCTCAAGTTGGACTTGTACAAATTGAATAAGTTCAACTTGGAACTCACCTTAAGAAGTTGTTGATGAGTACATGGTTTGGTGAATATATCCGCAAGTTGATCTTCACTCTTCACATAAGGCATGTTGATCACTTTGCTCAAGTACTTTTCTCTTGTGAAGTGACAATCAACTTCGATGTGCTTGGTCCTCTCATGGAACACTGGATTAGATGCAATGTGTGTTGCTGCCTTGTTATCACAGTACATGTCCATAGGTGTTTCAACTGAAAATCCTAAGTCTTCCACTAATGATTTTATCCAAACCAATTCACTCGTAGTAGATGCCATAGCTCTATATTCAGCTTCTGCACTCGATCTTGCAACTACACTTTGCTTCTTGCTTTTCCAAGTCACCAAATTACCTCCCACGAATGTGCAATAACCAGTGGTTGATCTTCTGTCCTCGAAGTTACCGGCCCAATCCGCATCTGTGTAAGCACATATCTTGTGGTGGCCATTTCTTCTCATCAAGATTCCTTGCCCCGGTGCTTGTTTTATGTACCTTAAAATTCTATTCACCATTTCCATGTGTATATTCTTTGGGCATGACATGTGTTGACTTACCTGTTGCACAGAAAAAACAATATCAGGTCGTGTAATAGTTAAATATATAAGCTTACCTACAAGTCTTTGATAAAGCTTGATGTCCTTGTATGGCTCCTCCTTGTCATGTTCGTTTTCATGCTTGTTATCCTCTTTCTTCCTTCTTAGTGCCTCCATAGGTGTCACAGCTGGCTTTGCTCCAAGTTTTCCTGTCTCACTTAACAAATCAAGAACATATTTTCTTTGGGATAGAAATAGCCCTTCATTGGAATAAGCGATTTCTATACCTAGAAAATATCGTAAGTTTCCCAAATCTTTAACATCAAATGCAGACTTCAAATATGTTTTAATGCTCTTAATGCCATTAATGTCACAACCGGTGATGATAATATCATCCACATAAATAAGAACAATGGTAGATCCCTCACTTGAGTGCTTAATAAATAAGGAATGATCAGCATCACTCACTTTAAAATTTTGAGAACACAATGCATTATGCAACTTATTATACCATGCTCTTGGTGATTGCTTTAATCCATATATGGCTTTCTTCAATTTGCAAACATGTGTATTTGGAACCATAACATCATATCCTTGAGGTAAACTCATGTAAACCTCTTCCTCTAACTCTCCTTGCAAGAAAGCATTCTTTACATCCATTTGATGTAAATCCCAATTATAATTAGCCGCTAAGGAGAGAAGCACCCTAATGGTGTTCATTTTTGCAACTGGTGCAAAAGTTTCTGTATAGTCTAAGCCGTAGGTTTGAGTGAAGCCTTTGGCCACTAACCTAGCCTTATGTTTGTCCAAGGTTCCATCACTATTTAACTTAGTCTTATACACCCATTTGCATCCTACAACCTTCTTTCCCAAAGGTAAAGGTACTAATTCCCATGTATTATTTTTAACTAAAGCATCCAATTCCTCTTGCATGGCTTGTCTCCAAACTGATAATTCCCTAGCTTCCTTAAAGTTATTAGGATCTTTAATGGTGTCTACTTTAGTTAAAAAGGCTCTAAAACTCTCTTTTACATTTCCTAAGGTGTAGTAGTGGTCAAGAGGGTGTGCGATTACTTTGTTACCGTGGAAAAACACTCTTTTCTTCATCCAATCCGATGAAGATTGTCGAATTCTTTGAGATCTCCTAAGTGGGGGATTTTGGCCTTGCATAGGTGCAACATGCTCCCCCTCACTTCGTATACTAATAGATGGCCCATCTTGGTTACTAGATAGTGATTCTATTTGAACATTCGAATGTTCATCCCTATGTATTTCATTTTGCTCTCCCTCGTCTCTAAGTCTACTAGATGATAACGGTAAATCTTCACTTACTTCACTAGGTGAATGTGCATCTAGACTTTCATTGCTGGTTTCACCCTCATTAGACTCTTGATCTTGTGATTCTATGTTATCACTACTCAAGTGTTGGTCATGGTTGCCTAGTACGTCACTAGATGGTGGTATATACTTGTGTATTATGGCTAAAGGAAGTGGATCATCAACTTCACCTTTTCCATTACCAATGCTATGAAAATATGAGTCATTTTCTACGAAAGTAACATTTCTAGAGATATACTTGTTCTTAGTTAAGGGATTATAGCACCTATAACCCTTAGTATCTACACAATAACCTAAAAAGATGCATTTAATGCTTCTTTCACTTAATTTATCTCTTGAATGACTTGGCATATGTACATAACATACACATCCGAAAATTCTAAGATAGGACAAGTTCGGTTGGGTACTATAAGCAATCTCAATTGGTGTCTTTCCTTTCAGTACCATGGATGGTGTTCGGTTAATAAGATGTGTCGCTGTGAGAATAGCTTCCCCCCAAAACTCTCTAGGTACATTGTGATAGAACATCATAGTTCTTGCCACCTCTAAAATATGCCTATTCTTACGTTCAGCCACTCCATTTTGTTCTGGAGTGTAAGGACAAGTAGTTTGGTGAACAATTCCTTTACTAACTAAAAACTCTTTAAACAAGTTGTTCACATACTCTCCTCCATTATCAGTTCTCAACACCTTAACTTTCTTATCAAATTGGTTTTCAATCAATATTACAAACTCTCTGAAACAACAAAAAACCTCAGATTTCCTTTTAATAAGATAAATCCATGTATACCTAGATTTATGATCTATAAAAGTTACAAAATATTTGAAGCCCTTATGAGATAGAGTGGGAGAAGTCCACAAATCAGAATGTACCAAAGCAAATAAATCATTATATTCATGATGAGATTGTACAAAAGGTATCTTAGTTTGTTTTCCTAAAATACAAGAACTACAATCTTTGATCTTATCAAATTTCAAGTTAGGAACTAATTTTTGCAAAATATGACTAGGAGGATGCCCTAATCTAGCATGCCAAAGTTCTTGGATTTTGCTGCTATCTACTTTAAAGGCTTTGCTTGAATCTTCCAAAACATACAGCCCATTTTTCTCTCTTCCCTCACCAATCAATTGTCCGGTCTTGATGTCCTGAAATGTTACTTTATTAGGTTCAAATATAACATAACAATCTAAATCTTTAGTAATTCTACTTACGGACAACAAATTTGAAGAAAAACATGGCATATAAAGACCTTTAGTATGCTTAGACAAAATATTCAAGTGTCCTAAACCACTAATCGGTATATCTTTTCCATTAGCTATACTCACCCTTTTATCCTTTCCTATAGACTCAATTTTAGAAGCTAAATTTTTACTTCTAAACATGTGATTTGTAGCACCCGAGTCTATAACCCAAGGATCAATATTTAAAGATAAATTAGAGATCAAACCTTGAGAGGTGTTTGGCCTTTGACATTGAAGGAACTTTGCAAATTGCTCAATGAGGTTTGTGGACAAGTTTGCCTCTGATGTGTGGTTTAATTCTTCTGAAATTTTGGCTTTATTCTCCTTCTTCAAGTGAGGATGAAGCTCAAAACATTTATCCTTGTTATGCCCAAACTTTCCACAATGATCACAAAACCTACAATTTCTTTTGATGTGTCCTAGTCTTCCACATCTTTCACATTTGATGGTTTTGCTTTCTTTCAACCCTTGTGTTACCATTGCTACTTCTTTTGCCTCCGCAAATGCACCTTTCTCAATTTTAGGCTCATCTCTATCAAACGCTTCTCTAGCCATCAATTCCCTATCCACAATATTCACCACATCATCATATGGTGGCATCTCCTTATTCCTTAGAATTTGATTCCTAAGGTCCCCAAAACTAGGCCCCAATCCTGCCAAGAGGAAACAAACAAGATCTTCATTGGCCCTTTTCTCCAATTCTTCCTCATTGGTAGTAATCGGCCTCAAACACTCCAATTCATCCCATGCTTCCTTGATTTTGTTGGAGTAGGAAAGGAAATCACTTCCCATTCATCTTGGCATTTGTGATGATTTCCCTCAACTCATAGACTTTTAAGAGATTTCCTTGATTTTCGAACCTTCTAGCAAGTGCATTCCAAAGGTCTTTGGCAGTTTTGGCTTTGTTGAAGGCACCAACCAAGGATTGATCAATGGAGTTGATAATCCAAGTAATGACAAGATTATCAACATATCTCCATTCAGCATATTCTTTATCTCCCACCTTAGGTTGATTAATTTCTCCATCAACAAATCCCAGAACTCTCATGCCCAGTAAGGCCCTTGTCGCATTCGTCACCCATGTAGAGTAATTCCTTCCATTTAGAGGAAAGGTAGTAAGCTTAGTGGTGATTTTGTAGTCGGAATCAACATTGAAAAAATTCTCTCTCTTGGCAGAACTACTTCCCACTTGTGCTGCCATTTTAATTTCAGCAACTTGGCCTTGCACAATGGAGATTGATCACACAACCAAGAGAGAGTAAAAAATAAAGGAGAGATGATGAAATGAGCTCCCTAGATGCAACCTTGCTCTGATACCATGTTGATAAATAGAATTTGAATGTGTTTAGCTCACAATTTCAAAGATTCAACATAAACCAAATAAAAAATGCAAGTAGAGAGAAAATAGCATGAAGAGAGAAAATTGAATAGCTTTTTATTCTATCTCCAAATATTTACACATCTTGGGTTTATATATACAACATCCTAACGGCTAGGTACAAGCTTACTTTACTTTTCTAACAGCTAGGTACAACACATAACAGCATATCTTTCAATTTAAAAAACTAGCCGTTATTTCGTCCTTTAGTAGTTAGCTTGAATTGGGCTTTGGGCTTGATATGGGTATCCATAGATCAATCCAAGAGTTATTTGGGCTTTTCATCTTCACCCTCAATCTCTTCATCTTTAACAAAGAGGAGTGGGTATGAACCCTATAGACCCCCCATTGAGAGGTGAAGGAAGGGCTCCAATTGGTAGAAAAAGACCCAAAACCCCTTTGGGTTATCTTGCACTTGGAAGTATAAAAGAAATAAATACAGTGATAATTTGATTATTTGCCGCTGTAGTAAAACAAAGATTAAAAAATAGGACTAAAAGTTAATTAACTGTGACACGTTCCCTTATCTCATTAGCGAAGCTAGAGTACATGACTAGATTGCTTTCTTCCTGACATATTTTTAATTGATCAAACAACTTTCTCTCCCCTATTGCGTTTAGTCTTCATTTCTGCTTTTCAAGTGAAAGAAGGACTGAGACCATCCGGTGACCGGCTTTAAGGGTTTCGAACCACCTATTACTGATGAGGGAAGTC
>BNST01001193.1:117500-125000 GCA_019650275.1 Xylocarpus granatum
TGGGTTGCAGTCATTTTCCTTTAGAATTCTTTATTGAGAATTCTTGTACACTCCTTATTAGGTGTTTTTGTCTCTTTACTGAGAATTCTTGTACACTCCTTGTACTAATTTGGTTGTGTCACTTGCAAATGATTTGGTGTCACAGAATGTGTTATTGAAGATGAAGAGATTAAAGGTGAAGATAAAAAGCCCAAATAACTCTTTGACTACTTTATGGACAGCCATATTAGGCCCAAAGTGCATTTCAAACTAACCACTAAAGGATGAAATAACGACTAATTCTTGAAATTGAAAGATATGTTGTTACGTGTTGTACCTAGCTATTAGAAAAATAAAATAAGCTTTTACCTAACTGTTAGGATGTTGTGTGTGTGTGTATATATATATATATATATTATATCAAGATGTGTAAATATTTAGTAAGAGAATAAACAAGCTTCTTTATTCTTTCATCAATACTTTCTTTCACACTTCTCTGTTTCTTCATCAACATTTTTTCACATAATATTAGAGCAAGTTTCATCTTGAATCTAGCTTTTATCTTTCGTTGCTTTGTGGGTTCTTTGTGTATGAAGACATTCTCCTTCATGGCCAAATTAAAGAATGGAAAAAGGAGGGCTCATCATATAACACCAAGAGCAAAAGTTCCTTCAAGGGAGTTGATAATGATGGTAACACTACCTTGAAACTTACCACATTTTCCTTGAATGAAAAAAATTACTCAATTTGGATCAATCTCGCTGAAAGAGTATTATATGAAAAACGAGCGTTGGGTTTTATGAATGGAAAAACCACAAAGCCCACAGACACATCAAGTGAAGAGTATGAAGATTGGTGCTATAATGACAACTTGGTGTACGCATGGATTTTAAATTCCATGGAACCATCCTTGGTAGGTGCGTTCTCAAAGGCCAAAACTTCTAAAGCACCTTGAGAGTCTATGAAGAGACAATTTGGTCATAAAGGAAACTTGATGAGAATATACAAGTTGAAGTAGTTCATCAACAATATCAACCTTGGTGGAGGTGATCCGATAGAATATAACACCAAAATTAAGAAGGCAAACAAGGTTAATAAAGAGTACCTATAAAGAAAGATTTTAAATGGGAATTAAGGCAAGGCTGAGAGAGGTAGTTTGGTGGACAGCAAGGAAGAAGGCAGGATGGTCCAAGGAGCAAAAGTTAAGGCTAAGTGTGATAAATGTGGACGGATACACAACCTCAAAGACAAATGTTGGAAGTGTGGCCACTACAAGATGCTAGGTCATACTAAAGAAAAATGTTGGGTCCTTAATCCACATTTGAGGCCAATCAACTTCAAGGAAAAGGCACCACCACAAGGTGCTCAAAATGCGATCGAAAAAGGGAACTCAAAACTCCTTGAGGATTTGGCCAAACTACTTCAGAACCATCTTCCAAGGTATGATTTCTAACTCACATTTTAAGTTTGACCCTTGGGTTATTGATTCAGGTGCTACTAATCATATGTTTAGAAATAAAAACATGGCATCTAGAATAGAAAACCCTAGGAAACTTTAGAAATATGACAATAGCCAATGGTAGTGAAATACCTATTAAGGGATTAGGAGATATTAAAATCTCATCTTAAAAAACAAATGGCCTTTATTTGCCAAATTTTTCATCAAATTTGTTGTCAGTTAGTAAAATAACAAAATACTTAAATTATTGTGTCATCTTTGAACCCAATAAGGTGATATTTAAGAGATATCAACCGAGAAGAAGATTGGTGAGGGAATCCTACATGACGGCCTATATTTTTTGGATATTACCAATCAAAGCTCTTAGAGTTGAGGAAGACCATGGACTTCAGAAACTTTGGCATGCAAGACTAGGCCATCCTCCTAATAACATTCTATGTAAAATGATTTTGAAAATGAAGTTTAGTGATTTTAAACAATGTAGGGCTTGTAATCTTGGAAAATAGACTTAAACTTCTTTTGTACATTCGAAAACTTGTTATAATGAAATGTTTGATCTTGTTCGCTCTGATCTATGGACATCTCTTTTAGAATCTCATAATGGCTTTAGATATTTTGTCACATTCATTGATCATAAGCCAAGATATACTTGGATATACTTCATTAAAAACAAATCAGAGACCTTGCCAAATTGAAAATCAACTTGGCAAAAGAATTAAGATTCTTAGGAGTGACAATGGGGGAGAATATATTAGTCATGGCTTTGAGAATCACTTGAGTACTTTAGGGATGGTTCGTCAAACGACTTGCCCTTACACACATGAACAAAATGGTGTGGCCAAGTGGAAAAATTAGCACATCTTAGATGTAGGAAGCTCATTTAATGTTTCATCACAATGTCCCTAAAAGATATTGGAATGAAGCCATTCTCATAGCTATACATTTGACAAACTGAATGCCTTCAAAGTTATTGAATGGAAAATCCCCTTTTGAATTGTTGCATAATAGGCAACCAAACTTATCTTATTTCAAGGTATTTAGTTGTAATTGTTATGTTCATATCCCTAATAATTCTAGAGATAAATTGAGCCATAAGAGTGTAAAGTGCATATTTTTAGGGTATTGCATTGATAAAAAGGGTTATAAATGTTTAGATCCTTCTACAAATGAGAAATTCTTATTAATAAATGTTACTTTTCTAGAAAGAGATCCTTACTTTGATAAAGTGAGAAATGAAGGAGAAGCCAAAGAGGATCTGCTTCCCTTATCTATTGTAGGTAACCGATTGAGTATGTTAAAGAATAATGATCAAATCAATAATAGAGTTAGTTTGAATGAAAGAAAAAGAGGATTCTATCTATGAAGATTCAACACAATAGAATTATAATATTCATGAACCATTAGAATCAAATGAAGAACAAAACATAGTTAGCGAAAGTCATAGTGAGGAAACACCTTGTGATGAGCAACCCTAATGATCAATTAGTTTTAGAACATGAAATCCCATTTAGTTCCTCATGAGTGGGTTAAAATGAGAGAGAGTCTAATTCTTTCATCACATGATCAAAATTTTCTCTTAGAATATCTCAAAGAATTAGGAAGCCTCCATCCGAATGGCAGAAAAATAGGGTATTCTTTTATGGGAATAAGATCACAGCACATCTTATAAAAAATTATTATACCTTAGATAATGTTAAAGAGAGTTGCAAAGTTTTTAAAGCAAATTGGATAGTTTAAAAGAGCCATCTTGCTACAACGAGGCCAAGGACATTCCTATTTGGAGAAATGCCATGGATGAGGAGTTGGAAGCTTTAGTTAAGAATAAGACATGGGAAATTGTTACTCTTCCCCAAGGTAAGAAAATAGTTAGGTGTAAATGGGTGTACAAAACCAAGCTGAAGAGTGATAGTTCTATTCAAAAACATAAATCTAAATTAGTTGCTAAAGCATTCACTCAAACCTATGGTTTAGATTACATTGAGACATTTGCTCCGGTAGCCAAAATGAACACCATTAGAGTTATTTTGTTCTTAGCCATTAAAGTTTGATTACGAATTAGAGCCTTAATGATATGCCTTAAGGATCTTCAATGGTGAATCAAGATCTAATGGGTATATTTTTTTTAGGGTTTTTGTGGATGGAAAGAGGTGCTGGGATATGGTATAGTTGTTGGGTGGATGAAAATTCGTAATTGGAGTAAGTTATTGGGTCTGTAGAGGTGTTTTAAGGAAGCTGAAGGGTTATGTACGAATTTGAAGTGGGAATGTGATAGGGATAGCTTATGAAAAGTTTAAGAAGAGAAAAAAGAAATTTCAATCAATATCAAGAATCAAAATAAAGAAATTAAAACTAGTTAATCAAGTTTGATAAGATCAGATCGCCACAAACAAGATTACTAGGTTGATTCGCCACACTCTAAGATAGAAAGAAGGAAGAGTGATAAGAATCGATAGATAATTCGCCACTAAACAAAGAATTTGTTTAGATAAGAATTTGGATGCAACTAAGCAAAATTTCGCTTATTCCTCAAAACTGTTTAATTACAAGCAATAATGTTGTATTTATAGTGATGACAGCCTTTCCATGTCTAACTTATACTAAAACGCCTAATTCATCTATGATAAGGATTCTTAAGTAAATAAGGACTACTAAGTCATCTAGATTTCTATGAGGATAAGCCTAATATATCGGGTTCCTATCCTACTTAAAATCTTACTTGTAAAACCCTACTTGATCTCAAACTCCTTGCCTAGTGACATTTCCTGCTGCTGCTGGAATTCTCCTTGGCATGGATATCCTTTGTTAATGAGGATTAATCTTTCTTGGATGGCAGCAACTTCATTTCCATGATTGAGCACATCATCTTCCCCTTGTTGAATTGGATTTGCCCTCAAATCCTTCTCCTCGGTGTCTTTGAAATCATCTTCTAAGTAAGGAGAAAGGTCCCTGACATTGAATGTAGTAGAAACATTATAATCTCCTGGCAATTCAATCTTATAAGCATTATCATTCACCTTGTCAACAACTCTAAAAGGACCATCAGCCCTTGGCATTAGTTTTGATTTTCTTTGTGTTGGAAACCTTTCCTTGCGTAGGTGAATCCAAACTAAATCTCCTGGTGCAAATTGAATTCTTGTTTCTCCTTTTGTTTGCTAACCGTGCATATTCTTCATTTTTCTTTTCAATTTGTTTCTTCACACTCTCATGTAGAGATTTAACAAACTCAGCCTTTTTGTTTCCATCAAAGTAAATTCTCTCTTCAATAGGCAGTGGCAACAAATCAAGAGGAGTTGTAGGATTGAATCCATAAACTATCTCAAACGGAGAATGCTTCGTTCCACTGTGCACACTTCTATTATAAGCAAACTCAACATATGATAAATAGTCATCCCAATTCTTCAAATTCTTGTTGACAACAGTACGAAGTAAAGAAGAAAAGGTTCGATTTACCACTTCGGTTTGTCCATCGGTTTGAGGATGACATGTTGTGCTAAAGAGTAGTTTTGTTCCAAGTCTTTTCCATAAAGTCTTCCAAAAGTAACTTAAGAATTTGACATCACGGTCTGAAACAATACTTTTGGGAATCCCATGCAATCGAACAATCTCCTTGAAAAATAAATCAGCAATATGTTGAGCATCATTTGTCTTGTGGCACGGAATAAAATGAGACATCTTGGAAAACCTGTCAACAACTACCATAACTGAATCCTTTCCCCTCTGCGTTCTAGGCAAACCAAGAACAAAATCCATGCTTAAATCTTCCCACGGTTGGTCTGGTACAGGCAATGGCATGTATAACCCTTGTGACATCTCCTTGCTCTTGGCTTTCTTACATATCACACATCTTTCTATGACTCTTTTAACATCTTTGATCATGGTTGGCCAATAAAAGTGTTCCTTGAGTGCCTCTAATGTCTTCTTTTCTCCAAAATGACCAGCTAAACCTCCACCATGAGTTTCCCTCACTAAGTGCTCACGGATTGAACAATTTGGGATGCACAATCTACCTTGCTTGAACAGATAGTCATCATGTCGATAAAATCCTTGCATGGCTCCTTTCTTGCACTCCTTATATATTGATGCAAACTTTGGGTCATTTTTATACTGATCTATAAGCATCTTAAAACCCATTAGTTTAACATTTAACATAGAAATTAACGAGTACCCCCAAGATAGTGGATCAACCACAATGTTCAAATTTCCTTTCTTGTACTTGATTATGTAAGGAAAAGACTCTAAGAATTCTCACCCATTTGGCATGCCTTCTATTTAGCTTGCTTTGCCCTTTTAAATGCTTTAAGGACTCATGATCAGTGTGAATAACAAACTCCTTAGGTAGTAAAATACCTTCTCTACTTTTTGCACCCATTCTATGTACTCCTCGGGTGAACTTGTTCCTTGAAATTCCAAAATCTTTAACTTAACATCAATTCCATTATCCCTGGTATTTCTTCTCTGCCATTGTCTCTCCCCAGTTTCATTATCTATTTTCGGCTCATTAAGCTCATCCTTTTCATAATAATCAAGCCCTCTAGTTGCTCGCTGCCCTCGTCGTTCATGTCTTTTGGGTTGTTTCCGAATGGTATTCCTTTCCACGACATGAATTAAACAGTCAATTTCCTCCCTCATCTCTGCTTGTTGGTGTTCAGGTGCTAGGATCTTAACTTGATCCAAACTTAATCCTTTTGGAACAGGAGGAGTTGCTTCTTCTCCAGACATAATTCTTCCTAAAATTTTTGAGTGAATGAGTTTCTTGATTCAAAGAAGCTCTGATACCAACTGGTATGCCTCAAAGGATCTTTACTATAGTTCTTATTTACTTAGGAATCCTTATCATAGATGAATTAAGTGTTTTAGCATAAGTTAGACATAGAAAGACTGTCATCACTATAAATACAGCATTATTGCTTGTAATTAAATGGTTTAGAGGAATAAACGCAATTTTGCTTCATTGCATCCAAATTCTTATCTAAACAAATTCTTTGTTTAGTGGCGAATTATCTATCGATTCTTATCACTCTTCCTTCTTTCTATCTTAGAGTGTGGTGAATCAACCTAGTAATCTTGTTTGTGGCAATCTGATCTTATCAAACTTGATTAACTAGTTTTAATTCTTTATTTTGATTCTTGATATTCATTGAAATTTCTTTTTCTCTTCTTAAACTTTTCATAAGCTATCCCTATCACATTCCCACTCTAAATTCGTACATAACCCTTCACCTTCCTTAAAACACCTATACAGACCCAATAACTTACTTCAATTATGACTTTTCATCCACCTAACAACTATACCATATCCCCGTACCTCTTTCCATCCACAAAAACCTTCAAGAGGCATATCATTTGACAAACTCAGCCTTTTTGTTTCCATCAAAGCAAATTCTCTCTTCAATAGGCATTTGCAACAAATCAAGAGGAGATGTAGGATTGAATCCATAAACTATCTCAAACGGAGAATGCTTCGTTCCACTATGCACGCTTCTATTATAAGCAAACTCAACATATGATGAACAATGTTAAAGATGAAGAGATTGAGGGCGAAGATGAAAAGCCCAAATAACTCTTTGATTGATCTATGGATACCCATATCAAGCCCAAAGCCCAATTCAAGCTAACTACTAATGGACGAAATAATGGCTAGTTTTTAAATTGAAAGATATGCTGTTATGTGTTGTACCTAGTTGTTAGAAAAGTAAAGTAAGCTTGTACCTAGCTATTTGGATGTTGTATATATAAACCTAAGATGTGTAAATATTTTGAGATAGAATAAAAAAGCTATTCAATTTTCTCTCTACTTGCATTTTTATTGGTTTTTGTTGAATCTTTGAAATTGTGAGCTAAACACATTCAAATTCTATTTATCAACATGGTATCAGAGCAAGGTTGCATCTAGGGAGCTCATTTCATCATCTCTCTTTTATTTTTTACTCTCTCTTGGTTGTGTGATCAATCTCCATTATGCAAGGCCAAGTTTATCAATATGGTATTGGACTTGTCCTATCTTAGAATTTTTAGATGTGTATCATGCTGAAATTGGAGAAATGCTTGTAGTTCGCCATACC
>BNST01001193.1:130000-142500 GCA_019650275.1 Xylocarpus granatum
GCAATTGAAGAGAGACACACCACGAGTGGCTAGAAAACAAGTCAAAACTAAGAAAGCCAGGAGTAGTATACTACCACAGCAACCTAGAAGGTTGCATTCGGAGGAAGACTTTCACCATGAGCAGCTTTCCTCTCAAGAAAGGGGGAGAGTGCACATGAGTCTAGGGTGCAGAAGAGAGGTGCCACCGAATTTGCACCAGCCCCATGACCCCTATGATGAATACAACGATGATGAGGTCTTGGATCAAAGGCCAGCAGTGTGGTAGCCAATGAGAATGCAAAGTTGTCATGAGGCAGAACATTGGCAGACGAATAGGAGAGAGGACTGGCAACACTACGACAGCCCAAGCCACTACACTAGGCCTAAGGTAAAAATCGAATTCCCAGCCTTTGAGAAAGGGGATCCAGCTGAATGGATCTCCAAGGCTGAGTTCTATTTTGAGAAACAAGGTGTTGAGAGGGGTGAAAGGTTGATTTTGCATCCTATCACCTATGCGGGAGAGCCAACCAATGGTGGCGTCAGCTTAAGGCTACCTATGGCCGAGAAGGTAGAAGGATTGGCTGGACAAGGTTCACACAAGAATTAATGGACAGATTTGGCTCCTCCAGTATCACTAATATTTGTTCCGAGTTTGATGGGAATCAAGTCTTTCCTTCATCAAATTCTAAGAGTGCTGTACCAATTCAGGACTTAGAATTCATGTCTCTGCCTCCTGAGATGGCAATTAGGAGAACAAGTGAAGACATTTCATCACCAAGAATTCCAGTTGATGATAGCGAAGGAAAAAAATTGCACACAGAAGATGCGTATGCACGTCCAAGTGAAGGTGACACTAAGGACACAAGTGCTGCAGGACAGACTTGGTGTGTCCAAATGCCAAGATAAAGATGCAGATGTCTTGAGAAGAGTCAAACAATGCATCTACCAAACGTCCTGATTCATCCGTTCATGTTCATGCTACTATTTCTACATCTCTACCATATTAGATGCAGAACAATGACTTAAGACCTCTACTAGTTTCCACTGGACTGCTATCTACATCTTCATTACAACTGACTAGGATGGAGAGACAGCAAATTGAATTGGATGGAGGATTAAATGGGTCTTCGAATGGATTGCAAGAACACTCCAATGCTTCTACAAATTATCAACCAGAACAGGCATAATCTGCCTTGTTAGCTAAACCTGGAACAGAAGACAAAGTTTCTAATCATATTCCTATCCAGATTGAAGGACTTGCTGATCTTTCATGGACAACTTCACAAGCTGCAAGATGTTAAAGATGAAGAGATTGAGGGTGAAGATGAAAAGCCCAAATAACTCTTTGATTGATCTATGGATACCCATATCAAGCCCAAAGCCCAATTCAAGCTAACTACTAAAGGACGAAATAACGGCTAGTTTTTTAAATTGAAAGATATGCTGTTATGTGTTGTACCTAGCTGTTAGAAAAGTAAAGTAAGCTTGTACCTAGCCGTTAGGATGTTGTATATATAAACCCAAGATGTGTAAATATTTTGGAGATAGAATAAAAAAGCTATTCAATTTTCTCTCTTCATCTATTTTCTCTCTACTTGCATTTTTATTGGTTTTATGTTGAATCTTTGAAATTGTGAGCTAAACACATTCAGATTCTATTTATCAACATGGTATCAGAGCAAGGTTGCATCTAGGGAGCTCATTTCATCATCTCTCCTTTATTTTTTACTCTCTCTTGGTTGTGTGATCAATCTCCATTGTGCAAGGCCAAGTTGCTGACATTAAAATGGCAGCACAAGTGGGAAGTAGTTCTGCCAAGAGAGAGAATTTTTTCAATGTTGATTCCGACTACAAAATCACCACTAAGCTTACTACCTTTCCTCTAAATGGAAGGAATTACTCTACATGGGTGACGAATGCGACAAGGGCCTTACTGGGCATGAGAGTTCTGGGATTTGTTGATGGAGAAATTAATCAACCTAAGGTGGGAGATAAAGAATATGCTGAATGGAGATATGTTGATAATCTTTTCATTACTTGGATTATCAACTCCATTGATCAATCCTTGGTTGGTGCCTTCAACAAAGCCAAAACTGCCAAAGACCTTTGGAATGCACTTGCTAGAAGGTTCAAAAATCAAGGAAATCTCTTAAAAGTCTATGAGTTGAGGGAAATCATCACAAATGCCAAGATGAATGGGAGTGATTTCCTTTCCTACTCCAACAAAATCAAGGAAGCATGGGATGAATTGGAGTGTTTGAGGCCGATTACTACCAATGAGGAAGAATTGGAGAAAAGGGCCAATGAAGATCTTGTTTGTTTCCTCTTGGCAGGATTGGGGCCTAGTTTTGGGGACCTTAGGAATCAAATTCTAAGGAATAAGGAGATGCCACCATATGATGATGTGGTGAATATTGTGGATAGGGAATTGATGGCTAGAGAAGCGTTTGATAGAGATGAGCCTAAAATTGAGAAAGGTGCATTTGTGGAGGCAAAAGAAGTAGCAATGGTAACACAAGGGTTGAAAGAAAGCAAAACCATCAAATGTGAAAGATGTGGAAGACTAGGACACATCAAAAGAAATTGTAGGTTTTGTGATCATTGTGGAAAGTTTGGGCATAACAAGGATAAATGTTTTGAGCTTCATCCTCACTTGAAGAAGGAGAATAAAGCCAAAATTTCAGAAGAATTAAACCACACATCAGAGGCAAACTTGTCCACAAACCTCATTGAGCAATTTGCAAAGTTCCTTCAATGTCAAAGGCCAAACACCTCTCAAGGTTTGATCTCTAATTTATCTTTAAATATTGATCCTTGGGTTATAGACTCGGGTGCTACAAATCACATGTTTAGAAGTAAAAATTTAGCTTCTAAAATTGAGTCTATAGGAAAGGATAAAAGGGTGAGTATAGCTAATGGAAAAGATATACCAATTAGTGGTTTAGGACACTTGAATATTTTGTCTAAGCATACTAAAGGTCTTTATATGCCATGTTTTTCTTCAAATTTGTTGTCCGTAAGTAGAATTACTAAAGATTTAGATTGTTATGTTATATTTGAACCTAATAAAGTAACATTTCAGGACATCAAGACCGGACAATTGATTGGTGAGGGAAGAGAGAAAAATGGGCTGTATGTTTTGGAAGATTCAAGCAAAGCCTTTAAAGTAGATAGCAGCAAAATCCAAGAACTTTGGCATGCTAGATTAGGGCATCCTCCTAGTCATATTTTGCAAAAATTAGTTCCTAACTTGAAATTTGATAAGATCAAAGATTGTAGTTCTTGTATTTTAGGAAAACAAACTAAGATACCTTTTGTACAATCTCATCATGAATATAATGATTTATTTGCTTTGGTACATTCTGATTTGTGGACTTCTCCCACTCTATCTCATAAGGGCTTCAAATATTTTGTAACTTTTATAGATCATAAATCTAGGTATACATGGATTTATCTTATTAAAAGGAAATCTGAGGTTTTTTGTTGTTTTAGAGAGTTTGTAATATTGATTGAAAACCAATTTGATAAGAAAGTTAAGGTGTTGAGAACTGATAATGGAGGAGAGTATGTGAACAACTTGTTTAAAGAGTTTTTAGTTAGTAAAGGAATTGTTCACCAAACTACTTGTCCTTACACTCCAGAACAAAATGGAGTGGCTGAACGTAAGAATAGGCATATTTTAGAGGTGGCAAGAACTATGATGTTCTATCACAATGTACCTAGAGAGTTTTGGGGGGAAGCTATTCTCACAGCGACACATCTTATTAACCGAACACCATCCATGGTACTGAAAGGAAAGACACCAATTGAGATTGCTTATAGTACCCAACCGAAACTTGTCCTATCTTAGAATTTTCGGATGTGTATGTTATGTACATATGCCAAGTCATTCAAGAGATAAATTAAGTGAAAGAAGCATTAAATGCATCTTTTTAGGTTATTGTGTAGATACTAAGGGTTATAGGTGCTATAATCCCTTAACTAAGAACAAGTATATCTCTAGAAATGTTACTTTCGTAGAAAATGACTCATATTTTCATAGCATTGGTAATGGAAAAGGTGAAGTTGATGATCCACTTCCTTTAGCCATAATACACAAGTATATACCACCATCTAGTGACGTACTAGGCAACCATGACCAACACTTGAGTAGTGATAACATAGAATCACAAGATCAAGAGTCTAATGAGGGTGAAACCAGCAATGAAAGTCTAGATGCACATTCACCTAGTGAAGTAAGTGAAGATTTACCGTTATCATCTAGTAGACTTAGAGACGAGGGAGAGCAAAATGAAATACATAGGGATGAACATTCGAATGTTCAAATAGAATCACTATCTAGTAACCAAGATGGGCCATCTATTAGTATACGAAGTGAGGGGGAGCATGTTGCACCTATGCAAGGCCAAAATCCCCCACTTAGGAGATCTCAAAGAATTCGACAATCTTCATCGGATTGGATGAAGAAAAGAGTGTTTTTCCATGGTAACAAAGTAATCGCACACCCTCTTGACCACTACTACACCTTAGGAAATGTAAAAGAGAGTTTTAGAGCCTTTTTAACTAAAGTAGACACCATTAAAGATCCTAATAACTTTAAGGAAGCTAGGGAATTATCAGTTTGGAGACAAGCCATGCAAGAGGAATTGGATGCTTTAGTTAAAAATAATACATGGGAATTAGTACCTTTACCTTTGGGAAAGAAGGTTGTAGGATGCAAATGGGTGTATAAGACTAAGTTAAATAGTGATGGAACCTTGGACAAACATAAGGCTAGGTTAGTGGCCAAAGGCTTCACTCAAACCTACGGCTTAGACTATACAGAAACTTTTGCACCAGTTGCAAAAATGAACACCATTAGGGTGCTTCTCTCCTTAGCGGCTAATTATAATTGGGATTTACATCAAATGGATGTGAAGAATGCTTTCTTGCAAGGAGAGTTAGAGGAAGAGGTTTACATGAGTTTACCTCAAGGATATGATGTTATGGTTCCAAATACACATGTTTGCAAATTGAAGAAAGCCATATATGGATTAAAGCAATCACCAAGAGCATGGTATAATAAGTTGCATAATGCATTGTGTTCTCAAAATTTTAAAGTGAGTGATGCTGATCATTCCTTATTTATTAAGCACTCAAGTGAGGGATCTACCATTGTTCTTATTTATGTGGATGATATTATCATCACCGGTTGTGACATTAATGGCATTAAGAGCATTAAAACATATTTGAAGTCTGCATTTGATGTTAAAGATTTGGGAAACTTACGATATTTTCTAGGTATAGAAATCGCTTATTCCAATGAAGGGCTATTTCTATCCCAAAGAAAATATGTTCTTGATTTGTTAAGTGAGACAGGAAAACTTGGAGCAAAGCCAGCTGTGACACCTATGGAGGCACTAAGAAGGAAGAAAGAGGATAACAAGCATGAAAACGAACATGACAAGGAGGAGCCATACAAGGACATCAAGCTTTATCAAAGACTTGTAGGTAAGCTTATATATTTAACTATTACACGACCTGATATTGTTTTTTCTGTGCAACAGGTAAGTCAACACATGTCATGCCCAAAGAATATACACATGGAAATGGTGAATAGAATTTTAAGGTACATAAAACAAGCACCGGGGCAAGGAATCTTGATGAGAAGAAATGGCCACCACAAGATATGTGCTTACACAGATGCGGATTGGGCTGGTAACTTCGAGGACAAAAGATCAACCACTGGTTATTGCACATTCGTGGGAGGTAATTTGGTGACTTGGAAAAGCAAGAAGCAAAGTGTAGTTGCAAGATCGAGTGCAGAAGCTGAATATAGAGCTATGGCATCTACTACGAGTGAATTGGTTTGGATAAAATCATTAGTGGAAGACTTAGGATTTTCAGTTGAAACACCTATGGACATGTACTGTGATAACAAGGCAGCAACACACATTGCATCTAATCCAGTGTTCCATGAGAGGACCAAGCACATCGAAGTTGATTGTCACTTCACAAGAGAAAAAGTACTTGAGCAAAGTGATCAACATGCCTTATGTGAAGAGTGAAGATCAACTTGCGGATATATTCACCAAACCATGTACTCATCAACAACTTCTTAAGGTGAGTTCCAAGTTGAACTTATTCAATTTGTACAAGTCCAACTTGAGGGGGAGTGTTAAGGATGAAGAGATTGAGGGTGAAGATGAAAAGCCCAAATAACTCTTTGATTGATCTATGGATACCCATATCAAGCCCAAAGCCCAATTCAAGCTAACTACTAAAGGACGAAATAACGGCTAGTTTTTTAAATTGAAAGATATGCTGTTATGTGTTGTACCTAGCTGTTAGAAAAGTAAAATAAGCTTGTACCTAGCCGTTAGGATGTTGTATATATAAACCCAAGATGTGTAAATATTTTGGGACAGAATAAAAAAGCTATTCAATTTTCTCTCTTCATGTATTTTCTCTCTACTTGCATTTTTATTGGTTTATGTTGAATCTTTGAAATTGTGAGCTAAACACATTCAGATTCTATTTATCAACACAAGAGAACAAACCTTTAGACCATTCATTGTTCAAACTGCAGCGGAAAATATGCATAGCATGCAGCATGTTTCGCAAGACACATATATTGATCAAAGGCCATCGGTAACACCTATTTTAGACCCTCAATTCCCTGGACAGAATGAGGATTATTTGGGTTGCAGCTTGAACACTGAAGATCCAGACATTCTGTGCAACAGGTTAGGTGTTCTGGACAGCAACCCCATTGCCAGCACAAACACCCAAAGCCACAGGGACAGCGAGGAGGAAGCCGAGGCAGTACACTCCCCAGATCATGCGGAAGAAGGCAAAATCAACTTGCATGCAGTAGGGGCAACCACCAAGCCTACTGCAATGAGGTTGTTCACAACCATTAACGGCAAAAGAATTTTGGTGTTGATTGATAGTGGAGCCACCCATAACTTCATCAACACAAAACTGGTCAAAACACTCCAGCTATGTTCGAAAAGGATTGCACCCTTTGACGTAAGAGTGGCAAGTAGGCAGAAGCTCAAGTGTGCGCAAGTTTATCAAGGCAGTAGCTATGCAGATTCAAGGAGTCAAGATAGAGGCAGAACTGCATGTGTTAGCCTTGGCAGGCCTTGATGTGGTTTTAGGCAACGCTTGGCCTAAAACCATAGGCAAGATAATGTTCGACTACGAAATCCATGGCCATGCACTTCCAATGGAAGGGAAAGGAACTGCACGTGGGAAGCATATGCCACCAATGCAGCACATCATTGTGAGGTAAGTACCCTTGAACAGTTATAAAGAAAAAGGGCACAATGTTTTGCGATTCTCTTGGCCATAAAGGAGGAAAACACAGCTGAATATCATAAAGGGCAGAACACGCATGAAAACATACCATTAGCAGTAAGGAACCTACTAGAGCAGTTCGAAGATGTCTTAGGAGAGCCACAAGGGCTACCACCCTCAAGACATTACGACCATGCCATCCCATTAATCGATGAGACCAAGGTGATTAATGTAGCACCTTACCGATATGCACACTTCCAAAAGAACAAGATCGAAAGACAAGTGGAAGAGATGCTACAGCAAGGTATTATCCGACCTAGCACCTCACCCTTTTCTTCTCCCATTCTACCTATTAGAAAGAAAGATGGAACTTGGAGGTTTTGCACCGATTATTGGGCACTCAATCAAGCAACTGTCAAGGATCATTTTCTGATCCCAACAATTGATGATATGCTGGACAAGTTACATGGAGCAAAGCTATTCACCAAGTGGATCTCAAGGCGGGATATTATCAAGTACGCATGAAAAGAAGAGGACATGCAGAAAACAGCATTTCGGACTCATAGTGGACACTACGAGTACCTAGTCATGCCCTTCGGACTATGCAATGCACCCTCCACCTTTCAAGCAGCCATGAACAACATCTTCAAACCTTATTTGTGCAGGTTTGTCTTAGTCTTCTTTGATGAAATTTTGGTCTATTCTAGGAACCACAATGATCACATAGAACACTTAGCAAAAGTGCTAGAAGTGTTAAGAAGAAATCGTTTTCGTCATCAAGCCATCCAAGTGCACATTCATGCAAGAGAAGCTTGAATACCTCGGTCACATCATATCCAAAGAAGGAGTGAAGGTAGACCAACAGAAAATAGGAGCCATGCAAACATGACCAACTCCAAATAATGTTATAGAACTTAGAGGATTTCTAGGTTTGACAGGCTATTATCGCAGATTTGTTTGCAAATATGGTGCCATAGCAAAACCACTAACAGATTTGCTAAAGAATGACGGATTCCTATGGAAAAAAGAAAAGAGTGAAGAAGCATTCAAGTTGTTGAAGCAAGCTATGTGTGAGACCCCAGTGTTAGCACTGCCCGACTTTAACCAAACCTTTGAGCTTCACACTGACGCATGTCAAGATGGCATAGGTGCTGTCCTCAGTCAAGCCGGAAGACCTATTGCATACATGAGCAGAGTCTTAGGGCCCATGAAGAAGGAATGCTCAATATACATTAAGGAGATGTTAGCCATCATCCATGCAGTCAAGGTATGGCGACCTTACCTTCTTGGGAGGAAATTCCTGATCATTACAGATCAACAACCCTTGAGAAGCCTCATGGAGCAGAAAATTACCACCCCAGAGCAGCAAAAGTTCCTTGTCAAGTTACTAGGTTATGAGTATGAAATAATCTACAAGCCTAGCAAGGAAAATAAAGTGGCAGACGCATTGTCTAGAAGCAATGGAGGTCAAGCATTGTGGATAGCATGTGAGCCTAATGACGCATGCCTCACTGCCATTAGCAGAAAGGAGTGGAATGTACCGGTAGAAATCAAGGAGGCAATAGAAATTGACCCTCAAAGACAAGAGCATGCCAAGAAGATCAAGAATTTTGACCCTAAGGTTAGTAAATTCACCCTTAAAAACGGATATATTTGGCACAACTAGCAGGTGTATGTACCAAACATACCAGGATTAAGAGGAAAGATCTTGAATCACTTCCACAATTCACGGGAAGGAGGACATTCAGGATTGTTCATATTTCATCGATTTTGTATCGTTTTGGCGGCATGGCCGAGCGGTAAGGTGGGGGACTGCAAATCCTTTTTCCCCTTTGCTTGTTTTGTTTGGGTTGGTGGGGTACTAAATGTCTTTTTTTTGTCCTTCCATCTGAAATCTCGTTTTTCTTAATTCCTTGCCTAAAAGAAATCCGTCCTTTTTTTTTGGAGTGGATCCATTCCTCCAATTTATTTTATAGTATCTCAAAACACACAATCCCTAAATCCCTCTCTTTTCTATTGAAAAACTAAATTGAGTATTTTCAGTCACAAAAGCCAAAATTCAGGACAAATTGGACCCATTAACTAGTGACTGTAAATTTATGAACGACTCTTGGATTTAAATCTCAAATTGTGTTCCCTGATGATAAATGATAGAAGAAAATAAAAATTGCTACCTAACTAGGATCAAGCTATTCTTTTGGTCAAAAGGATTCAAGGCAGAAGTCAAAAAGAAAGACAGCAATTATGGCATTTGCCCATGGATAAAACCAGAAGATGGCAAGACTAAGGGATTGCTACAATCTTTGCCATTACCCGTACAAGTTTGGGAAAACTATAATGACATCCAGCAACAGTTTTCCAACTTTTACCTTGACAACGAGGTGAGTCTTCAAGAAAGGGGAATTGTTGAGAACTTAAGTATGCAGGAAAGGCAATGGGCAGAAAATGGGGCAGCAAAGGACAGACATGGGCCAGAAAATGTGCACAACAAGCATGGCAACAGAAAGTGTGCAGCCCAGCAGTGAGGCCCGACTAGTATTTGACTTAATCCTAATTAATGAAGGACATTTATGCCAAGCAGAGTTCTAGCAGCAGCACGATATCCATGCCAAGGAGAATTCTCAGCAGCAGCAGAACATCCATGTCAAGAAGAGTTCTATCAGCAGTAGGACACTCATGATGAGTTCCAGTAGCAATAGGATAGTTGCGACAAGAAGAATTCTAAGGGCAGAAGGATATCATTGAGAGTCCTAGTCCTAGAAGGATAAGTCAAGAGGAAGTCCAGCTGCTGTAGAAAACAAGATAAAGTAGGAATTCTAGTCTAAGTAGGAATTCAAGAAAGACCAAGAATCCTAGTAGGATTAGGACACAAAGGATAAGGTCTATCTTGATAATGTTTTATTTGACTTAGAAAAGCTTGTTGACTTAGGAAAACATATCCTAAGTGGATAAGGAACCTAAGTACTAGTTAAATTAGGATAAGGCTGTCTTAGGACTATAAATACAGCCCATTATTTGTGAGGAGCTCATAAGCTACGAATTTTGTTATTTTCTCATTCATTAATCAAGAATCAAAGGTAAGCATTCTTGCTTCCATTCTTGTTTATATTTCGGTTATCTTTTAAGAGTTGTCTTGAGATAACTTGGGCTTAAGTCAAGGTTAAGAGTTGTCTTCCTTGCTTAAGAGCTAAGGTTGAAGTTAAGAGTTGTCTTCTTCAACCAAGGCAAGTTGTGATAGGTTTAAGAGTTGTCTTGCCTATCCAACATATCTTTATATATATTAGTTAACCCGAAGGACAGCTTAGGGGATATAAAATAAGAAAAGAACTCAAGAATCAAACGGGACAGCAAGTTAGGAAGGATTCTAGTAGGCGTGCTGACCCCTAAGGTGTAGAAAAGTTGGGGAAAAAAATCGGGACCCCAACACGCTGATGGCAGGCGCCCATGCCGTGCAGTGCCCGTGCGCACTGACGGCATGCCCGCATGCCCCGCGCATTGTGCACCCCCTCAGCAATCGCTGCCATCGACCCCACACCCAGTGCAAACTGCGTCGACACCCGTGACGCGGTTAAACGGATTAACTGAAAAATCGTCCCGACTGTGTGGCTCGTGCCCCCGCCCACACCGCGGTCATGCCGCAGCTGCCTGCCCACGCTTGCAGTGTAATTGTCGCCGAGCAGCGGGCATCACCTGCAGCAAGTTTGCACCCGGGCGCAGAATGTCTGCATGCATATGCTGTGCATTGGCTAACCTCAGTTTGAGAAACATGCATGATTTTCAGGTTCGGGGGTTTTTGCGAAAATTCCCTCCCCGCTACCTCCTTCCCTCTTGATTGGCCCACAATCTTTGCATGCACTGCCCCGCGATGGTGTGGCTAATGCCATACGGCATTGCCCCCACCCGCACCATGGTCATGCCGCAGCAAGTTTGCACCGATAACCTGGCAGACCAACGCATCCGCTGCAAGCGGACCGCCCACATCAATGCACCCACTGCCGCACACGCATGCGTGCACTTGCAGCATGAATCGGATAACCTCAGTTTCATAAATATGCGTGATTTTTGGTTGGGGGGGTCTTGTGAAAATGCCCTCCCCGCTTACCCACTCGGCCGAAAACACACGGGGGCTGGGCGGCATGTGCGGGCACTTGCAGCGCTTGGGCGCCTTTGCCTGACCAACCAAGCGCGGGCAGCTGTAGCGCGCGCTCACAGCCCAAGCGTGCCCATGCCTGCACTTAAGGTGGCGCACCAATGCCTTTATGTGATCGAGAGTGTGCGCGGCCCAATGAAGCCAATGGGCGGACTGGATCCCTACGTTCCACATCCGGCCGAGGAGCATCGCCAGCCCCCACCTGCTTCCCTCCTGACAATTTCAAGCACTCTTTGACTCTATTTTCAAAGTCCTTTTCATCTTTCCCTTGCGGTACTTGATTGCAATCAGTCTCTTGCCCTACGTTCCTCTGCTTATTGATATGCTTAAACTCAGCGGGTGGTCCCGCCTGACCTGGGGTCGCAATGAGAGTGCCCGAAGGGGGTCCATGAGCGTAATGCACGGGGAATCCAATGCACAAACAGTGCTCGAGGCATTAAGTGCTTGCCACCAATCGTCTTGGCATGGCCACCGAAGACTCAAATTTGGGCCAACCGCAAGGGAGGGGGGTGGGGAGAACGGGAGGCCAGAATCTGCCCGACCGAAAATGCGCATGAGGGGGTTGGCGGGGGGGCAATGATGTGTGACACCTAGGCAGGCGTGCCCTTGGCCTGACAGCTTAGGGCGTTCAAAGACTCGATGGTTCACGGGATTCTGCAATTCACACCAAGTATCACATTTCGCTACGTTCTTCATCAATGCAAGAGCTGAGATATCTGATGCCTAGAGCCATTTTGGATTTCGAAGGAAAAAGGGCGACACATCCCACGCGCACATGTCCAGTGCGGCTGGAGAACACTCCTCCATTTGACTGTGCTTGGCGTGGACCGTGCAAGGGTTTGTTGTTTCGCAATGGTTGGGTAGACCAATGTCTCAGCCACCCCTGTTGGGGTCCCGATTATTTTCCCCAACTTTTCTACACCTTAGGGGTCAGCACGCCTACTGAAATCCTTCCTAACTTACTGTCCCGTTTGATTCTTGAGTTCCTTTCTTATTTTATATCCCCTAAGCTGTCCTTCGGATTAACTAATATATATAAAGATATGTTGGATAGGCAAGACAACTCTTAAACCTATCACAACTTGCCTTG
>BNST01001193.1:147500-152500 GCA_019650275.1 Xylocarpus granatum
TGTGCGCCAGTAGTTGTGTGGGGATTTTGCACGCAGACACGCCGATGCCGCGCAATGCCAGCGCCCACGCCCAGGCCGCACCCTGTCCGCCCGCACAACTTGTGTTGGGGTCCCAATTTTTTCCCCAACTTTTCTACACCTTAGGGGCCAGCACGCCTACTGGAATCCTTCCTAACTTGCTGTCCCGTTTGATTCTTGAGTTCTTTTCTTATTTTATATCCCCTAAGCTGTCCTTCGGGTTAACTAATATATATATAAGAGATATGTTGGATAGGCAAGACAACTCTTAAACCTATCACAACTTGCCTTGGTTGAAGAAGACAACTCTTAACTTCAACCTTAGCTCTTAAGCAAGGAAGACAACTCTTAACCTTAACTTAAGCCCAAGTTATCTCAAGACAACTCTTAAAAGATAACCGAAATATAAACAAGAATGTGAGCAAGAATGCTTACCTTTGATTCTTGATTAATGAATGAGAAAATAACAAAATTCGTAGCTTATGAGCTCCTCACAAATAATGGGCTGTATTTATAGTCCTAAGACAGCCTTATCCTAATTTAACTAGTACTTAGGTTCCTTATCCACTTAGGATATGTTTTCCTAAGTCAACAAGCTTTTCTAAGTCAAATAAAACATTATCAAGATAGACCTTATCCAAATGTTTCCTAATTCTACTAGGATTCTTGGTCTTTCTTGAATTTCTACCTAGACTAGAATTCCTACCTTATCTTGTTTTCTACAGCAGCTGCACTTCCTCTTGCCTAATCCTTGTAGGACTAGGACTTTGAATGCATATCCTTCTGCCCTTAGAATTCTTCTTGTCGCAACTATCCTATTGCTACTGGAACTCATCATGAGTGTCCTACTGCTGATAGAACTCTTCTTGGCATGGATGTCCTGCTGCTGCTGGACTCTGCTTGGCATGGATGTCCTGCTGCTGCTAGAACTCTGCTTGGCATAAACGTCTTACTGCTGCTGGAGTTCTTCTTGATGCAAATATCCTTCTTCTGCTGGAACTCTTGTTGGCATGAATGTCCTTCATTGATTAGGAACTGCCCAGGCCTCACTGCCAGGCTGCACACTTGCTGTTGCCAGGCTTGTTGTGCACATTTTCTGGCCCATGCTCTCCTTTGCTGCCTCATTTTCTGCCCATTGCCTTTCCTGCATACTTAGGTTCTCAACAATCCCCCTTTCTTGAAGACTCACCTTGTCCTCAAGGTGAAAGTTGGAAAACTGCTGCTGGATGTCATTATAGTCTTCCCAAACTTGTATGGGTAATCGCAAAGGTTGTAGCAATCCTTTGGTCTTGCCATCTTCTGGTTTTATCCATGGGCAAATGTCACAACTGCTGTTTTTCTTCTTACCTTTTGCCTTGAATCCTTCCGACCAAAAGTATAGCTTGATCCGCATGTAATGTCCTCCTTCCTGTGAGGTTTGGAAGTGATTCAATATCTTTCCTCTTAGTCCTGGTATGTTTGGTACATACACCTGCTGGTTGTGCCAAATATATCCATTCTTTAGGGTGAATTTACTAACCTTAGGGTCAAAATTCTTGATCTTCTTGGCATGCTCTTGTCTTTGAGGATCAATCTCCATTGCCTCTTTGATTTCTGTCCATACATTCCACTTCGCTCTGCTAATGGCAGTAAGGCATGTGTCATTAGGCTCACATGCTGTCCATAATGCTTGACCTCCATTGCTTCTAGACAATGCGTCTGCCACTTTATTTTCCTTGCCTGGTTTGTAGATTATTTCATACTCGTAACCCAGCAACTTTGACAAGGAACTTTTGCTGCTCTGGGTGTGGTAATTTTCTGCTCCATGAGGCTTCTCAAGGGTTGTTGATCTGTAATGATCAGGAATTTCCTCCCAAGAAGGTAAGGTCACCATACCTTGACTGCATGGATGATGGCTAACATCTCCTTGGCGTATACTGACCATTCCTTTCTTTCATGGGCCCTAAGACTCTGCTCATGTATGCAATAGGTCTTCCGGCTTGACTGAGGACAGCACCTATTCCATCTTGACATGCGTCAGTGTGAAGCTCGAAGGTTTGGTTGAAGTCGGGCAGTGCTAACACTGGGGTCTCACACATAGCTTGCTTCAACAACTTGAAATGCGTCTTCACTCTTCTCTGTCCATAGGAATCCGTCCTTCTTTAGCAAATTCGTTAGTGGTTTTGCTATGGCACCGTATTTGTGAACAAATCGGTGATAGTAGCCTGTCAAACCTAGAAATCCTCTAAGTTCTGTGACATTCTTTGGAGTTGGCCATGTTTGCATGGCTCCTATTTTCTGTTGGTCTACCTTCACTCCTTCTTTGGATATGATGTGATCGAGGTATTCAAGCTCCTCTTGCATGAATGTGCACTTGGATGGCTTGATGACGAAATGATTTCTTCTTAACACTTCTAGCACTTTTGCTAAGTGTTCTATGTGATCATTGTGGTTCCTGGAATAGACCAAAATGTCATCAAAGAAGACTAAGACAAACCTGCGCAAATAAGGTTTGAAGATGTCGTTCATGGCTGCTTGAAAGGTGGAGGGTGCATTGCATAGTCCAAATGGGCATGACTAGGTACTCATAGTGTCCACTATGAGTCCGAAATGCTGTCTTCTGCATGTCCTCTTCTTTCATGCGTACTTTGATGATATCCAGCCTTGAGATCCAGCTTGGTGAACAGCTTTGCTCCATGTAACTCATCCAGCATATCATCAATTGTTGGGATTGGAAAAATGATCCTTGACAGTTGCTTGGTTGAGTGCCCGATAATCGGTGCAAAACCTCCAAGTTCCGTCTTTCTTTCTAACAAGTAGAACGGGAGAAGAAAAGGGTGAGGTGCTAGGTTGGATAATACCTTGCTGTAGCATCTCTTCCACTTGTCTTTCGATCTCGTTCTTTTGGAAGTGTGCATACCGGTAAGGTGCTACATTAATCGCTTTGGTTTCGTCGGTTAATGGGATGGCATGGTCGTAATGTCTTGAGGGTGGTAGTCCTTGTGGCTCTCCTAAGACATCTTCAAATTGCTCCAGAAAGATCCTTACTCCTATTGGTATGTCTTCGTGTGTATGATGTTCGGCTGTGTTTTCCTCTTTTGTGGCCAAGAGAATCGCAAAACATTGTGCCCTTTTTCTGTATAATCGTTCAAGGGTACTTACCTCACAATGATGCGCTGCATTGGTGGTGGATGCCTCCCATGTGCAGTCCCTTCCCTTCCATTGGAAGTGCATGGCCATGGATTCATAGTCGAACATTATCTTGCCTATGGTTTTAAGCCAAGCATTGCCTAAAACCACATCAAGACCTGCCAGGGCTAACACATGCAGTTCTGCCTCTATTTTGACTCCTTGAATCTGCATTGCTACTGCCTGGATAACTTGTGCGCACTTGAGCTTCTGTCCGCTTGCCACTCTTACCTCAAAGGGTGCAATCTTTTTCGGACGTAGCTGAAGTGTTTTGACCAATTTTGTGTTGATAAAGTTATGAGTAGCTCCACTATCTATCAACACTAAAACATTTTTTTCCGTTAATGGTTGCGAATAACCTCATGGCAGTAGGCTTGGTGGTTGCCCCTACTGCATGCAAGTTGATTTTGCCTTCTTCCGCATGATCTGGGGAGTGTTCTGCCTCTGCTTCCTCCTCGCTATCCATGCGGCTTTGGGCGTTTGTGCTGGCAATGGGGTTGCTGTCCAGAACACCTGACCTGTTGCATGGAATGTCTGGATCTTCAGTGTTCAAGCTGCAACCCAAATAATCCTCATTCTGTCCAGGGAATTGAGGGTCTAAAACAGGTGCAGATGATGGCATTTGATCAATATTTGTGCCTTGCGAAACATGCTGCATGCTATGCATATTTTCTGCTGCAGTTTGAACAATGAATGGTCTAAAGGTCTGATCTCTTGCAGCTTGTGAAGCTGTCCGTGAAAGATCAGCAAGTCCTTCAATCTGGACAGGAATATGATTAGGAACTTTGTCTTCTGATCCAGGTTTAGCCAACAAGGCAGATTGGTCTGCCTGTTCTGGTGGATAATTTGTAGAAGCATGCACTTGTAATCCATATGATTCTGCATCCACTTTAATTTGCTGTTCTTCCACTCTTGGTAGTGCTAAAGAAGATGTAGAAGAAGTAGCATAAACCTGAATAGATGAATCAGATGTTCGGTGGATGCATTGTTCGACTCTTTACAAGACATCTGCATCTTTATCTTGGCATTCGGACACACCAAGTCCTGTCCTGGAGCACTTGTGTCCTTAGTGTGGCCTTCACTTGGATGTGCATACGCATCTTCTGTGCACAATTCTTTTCCTCTACTGTCATCAACTGAGAATTGTTGGTGATGAAACGTCTTTGCTTGTTCTCCATATTGGCATCTCAGGAGGCGGAGATGAGTATTCTAAGTTCTGAACTGGTGCAGAACTCTCCGAATTTGATGAAGGAAAGACTTGGTTCCCATCAAACTTGGAGCAAATATTTGTGATGCTGGATGGGCCAAATCTGTCCATCAATTCTTGCGTGAACCTTGTCCAGCCAATCCTTCTACCTTCTCTGCCATAGGTGGCCTTAAGCCAACACCACCATTGATTGGCCCTCCCACATAGGTGATAGGATGCAAAATCAACCCTTTCATCCCCTTTCTACACCTTGTTTTTCAAAGTAGAATTCAGCTTTGGAGATCCATTCAGTTGGATCTCCTTTCTCAAAGGTAGGGAATTTGATTTTTACCTTTGGTTGGGTGTAGTAGCTTGGGCTGTCGTAGTGCTGACATTCTTCTCTCCTATTTGTCTACCAAATTTCTGCCTCATGATGACTCTGCATTCTCCTTGGCTGCCATACTGCTGGCCTTTGATCCAAGACCTCATCGTCGCTGCATTCATCATAGGGGTCATAGGGCTGGTGCAAATTCGGTGGCACCTCCCTTCTGCACCCTAGACTCATGTGCACTCTCCCCCTTTCTTGAGAGGGAAGCTGCTCATGGTGAAAATCTTCCTCCTGAATGCA
>BNST01001193.1:160000-178869 GCA_019650275.1 Xylocarpus granatum
GGTGAAAGTATGGAAAACTGCTGCTGGATGTCATTATAGTCTTCCCAAACTTGTATGGGTAATGGCAAAGGTTGTAGCAATCCTTTGGTCTTGCCATCTTCTGGTTTTATCCATGGGCAAATGTCACAACTGCTGTTTTTCTTCTTACCTTTTGCCTTGAATCCTTCTCGACCAAAAGTATAGCTTGATCCACATGTAATGTCCTCCTTCCCGTGAGGTTTGGAAGTGATTCAATATCTTTCCCTCTCAGTCCTAGTATGTTTGGTACATACACCTGCTGGTTGTGCCAAATATATCCATTCTTAGGGTGAATTTACTAACCTTAGGGTCAAAATTCTTGATCTTCTTGGCATGCTCTTGTCTTTGAGGATCAATCTCCATTGCCTCTTTGATTTCTGTCCATACATTCCACTTTGCTCTATGCAGTAAGGCAGCTCATTAGGCTCACATACTGTCCATAACGCTTGACCTCCATTGCTTCTGGACAATGTCGTCTGCCACCTTTATTTTCCTTGCCTAGTTTGTAGATTATTTCATACTCGTATAACCTAGCAACTTGACAAGGAACTTTTGCTGCTCTGGGTGTGGTAATTTTCTGCTCCATGAGGCTTCTCAAGGGTTGTTGATCTGTAATGATCAGGAATTTCCTCCCAAGAAGGTAAGGTCGCCATACCTTGACTGCATGGATGATGGCTAACATCTCCTTTGCATATACTGACCATTCCTTTTTCATAGGGCCCTAAGACTCTGCTCATGTATGCAATAGGTCTTTCCGGCTTGACTCAGGACAGCACCTATTCCATCTTGACATGCGTCAGTGTGAAGCTCTGAAATGTTTGGTTGAAGTCAGGCAGTGCTAACACTGGCGTCTCACACATAGCTTGCTTCAACAACTTGAATGCGTCTTCACTCCTGCTTCCCAAACTCATGCGCCTTTTCCCCCTTTCTTGAGAGGGAAGTTGCTCCTGGTCAGATTCATCCTCATGCGCTTGGTGCCATATGACTTCTGATTGCAGCCTCCTAGATGTTTGTGGTAGGTGGCTGTTTCTGCCCTGCTCGGTTTGGACTTGTTTTCCGGCCACTCGGGGCATGTCTCTCTTCAATTGTTCAAGAGATTGAATGATAGATGATAGTTGGTGTTTGATATCACCTACCTGGTCATTGATCGCATTCTGGTTCCTCTCCAAGGCAAGGATTCTTCCCGTGATTGGTGACTGAGAAATCTTCCCTGGTTTGTTCCTGTGGTGCGGGTGAATGCTGCCTAGATGACATGGTAACCGTGATGCCTTGCAATTGACTGGTGTCTGTGCTGATGTCTCAACTATAGCACTAATTTGTTGGGGTGATCGTGCTACCTCTCAACTGGATGGTGATTGTGCTGACCTCTCAATGAGAGCACCAATTTGTTGGGGTCCCATTTTTTCCCCAACTTTTCTACACCCTTAGGGGTCAGCACGCCTACTGAAATCCTTCCTAACTTGCTGTCCCATTTGATTCTTGAGTTCTTTTCTTATATTTACATCCCCTAAGCTGTCCTTCAGGTTAACTAATATATAAAAGGATATGTTGGATAGGCAAGACAACTCTTAAACCTATCACAACTTGCCTTGGTTGAAGAAGACAACTCTTAACTTCAACCTAAGCTCTTAAGCAAGGTTTTCAACTAGTACTTAGGTTCCTTATCCACTTAGGATATGTTTTCCTAAGTCAACAAGCTTTTCTAAGTCAACTAAAACCTTATCAAGATAGACCTTATGCAAATGTTTCCTAAGTCTACTAGGATTCTTGGTCTTTCTTGAATTTCTACCTAGACTAGAATTCCTACCTTATCTTGTATTTTACAGTGGCTGCACTTCCTCTTGCCTAATCCTTCTAGGACTAGGACTCTGAATGTGTATCCTTCTGCCCTTAGAATTCTCCTTGTCACGACTATCCTATTGCTACTGGAACTCATCATGAGTGTCCTGCAGCTGATAGAACTCTTCTTAGCATGGATGTACTGCTGCTGCTGGAACTTTGCTTGGCATAGATGTCTTGCTGCTGCTGGAACTCTGCTTGGAGTAAATGTCCTCCTACTGCTGGAACTCTTTTTGCATGGATGTTCTACTGCTACTGGATTTCTTCTTGATGCAAATATCCTTTTTCCTGCATACTTAGGTTCTCAACATAAACGCGCCCAATGCTGCTACCATGCCTAGGGATATTCCGGTCGCTCCCAGACGTTTGTCCGCACACTGCCAAATGCGTCCAACACTTGCCGTGCCCACATGGATGTTCCAGTCGCTCCCAGAAGTTTGCCCCGAGCATTGACAAACGCATCCCACGCCGCTGCAGCGCCTGTGGGGATGTTCCTGTCTCCCCCTGAAGTTTGTCCCGTGCACTGCAAAACGTGACCAAAGCCTCTGCCATGCCTGTGGGGATGTACTAGTCGCTCTGGAAGTTCATCCCATGTGTGGCCAAGCGACCAAAGCCTCTGCGTGCCTGTAGGGATCTTCCGTCTTTCCAGGGAGAATGTCCTGTGCACTGCCAAGTTTGCCCAATGCTGCTGCTGCACCTGCAGGGATGTTCTGGTCGCTCCTGGAAGTTCATCCTACAAAACTGCCGAATGTGTCCGACGCCTCTACTGTGCCCACAGGGATGTTCTATTCCCTCCTGGAAGTTCATCCCACACACTGCCGAACGTGCCTGACTCCACTGCTGCGCCCACGGGGATGTTCCGGTTGCTCTCGAAAGTTCATCCTGCGCACTACCAAATGCGCCCGAAGCCTCTGCCGTGCCCACAAAGATGCTCTGATCACTCCTGGAAGTTTGTCCTGTGCACTACAAAACACGGCCGAAGCCGCTGTTGCGCCCGCGGGAATTTTCCAATTGCTTCTGGAAGTTTGTCCATTGCACTGCCAAATGTGCCTGACGCCTCTACCATGCCTTCGGGGATGTTTTGGCTGCTCCTGGAAGTTCGCCCCGTGTCCTGCTTAACACGCCCGAAGCCTTTGCCGCCCGTGGGGAATTTCTGGTAGCTACAAGAAGTTCATTCCAAGCACTGCCAAATGCATCCGACGCCTCTGCTGAGCCCACAGTGATGTTCTGGTTGCTCCCACATGTTCGTGCCGTGCACTGCCCAGCGCACTCGAAGCCTCTGCCACACTAGCAGAGATGTTCCAGTCGCTCCTGGAAGTTCATCCCTGCGCAATCCCAAACACACCCAAAGCCTCTGTTGTGCCTGCAGGGATGATCCGATCAATCCCGGAAGTTCATCCCGAGCACTGCAGAACATTCCTGTTACTGCTGCTGCAACTACAGGAATATTCTGGTCGCACCTGGAAGTTCGTCCTGTGCATTACCAAATGTGCCTGACGCCTCTGCCAGGCCCACGGGGATGTTTCAGTCACTCCCGGAAGTTCAAACCATGCACTACCAACGTGCCTGAAGCCTCTGCTGCACCCGCTGGGATGTTCCGGATGCTCCGAAATTTCATCCCACGCTCTGCTGAACGTGTCCCACACTGCTGCCACACCTGCGATGATGTAGCAGTCACTCCGGAAGTTTGTCCTGTGCACTGACAAACAGTGCTGACCCCTCTGCCGTGCCTGCAGGGATGTTCCGTTCGCTCCCGAAAGTTCATCTGTGCACTGCCAAATGCGCCCGAAGCTCTGTCGGGACCGCTGGGATTTTTTGGTCGCTCCAGGAAGTTTCGTCCCGCACACTGCCCAACTGTTGGGGTCCTGATTTTTTTCCCAACTTTTCTACACCTTAGGGGTCAGCACGCCTACTGGAATCCTTCCTAACTTGCTGTCCCGTTTGATTCTTGAGTTCTTTTCTTATTTTATATCCCCTAAGCTGTCCTTCGGGTTAACTAATATATATAAAGATATGTTGGATAGGCAAGACAACTCTTAAACCTATCACAACTTGCCTTGGTTGAAGAAGACAACTCTTAACTTCAACCTTAGCTCTTAAGCAAGGAAGACAACTCTTAACCTTAACTTAAGCCCAAGTTATCTCAAGACAACTCTTAAAAGATAACCGAAATATAAACAAGAATGGAAGCAAGAATGCTTACCTTTGATTCTTGATTAATGAATGAGAAAATAACAAAATTCGTAGCTTATGACCTCCTCACAAATAATGGGCTGTATTTATAGTCCTAAGACAGCCTTATCCTAATTTAACTAGTACTTAGGTTCCTTATCCACTTAGGATATGTTTTCCTAAGTCAACAACCTTTTCTAAGTCAACTAAAACATTATCAAGATAGACCTTATCCAAATGTTTCCTAATTCTACTAGGATTCTTGGTCTTTCTTGAATTTCTACCTAGACTAGAATTCCTACCTTATCTTGTATTCTACAGCTACTGGACTTCCTCTTGGCTTATCCTTCTAGGACTAGGACTCTCAATGCAAATCCTTCTGCCCTTAGAATTCTACTTTGCCGTGAGTATCCCATTGCTACTGGAATTCATCATGCTTGTCCTGCTGCTGATAGAACTCTTCTTGGCGTAGATGTTCTGCTGCTGCTGGAATTCTCCTTGGCATGGATGTCCTGCTGCTGCTGGAATTCTGCTTGGCGTAAATGTCCTGCATTAATTAGGATTAAGTCAAATACTGGTCGGGCCTCACTGCTGGGCTGCACACTTGCTGTTGCCATGCTTGTTGTGTACATTTTCTGGCCCATGCTGTCCTTTGTCGCCCCATTTTCTGCCCTTGCCTTTCCTGCATACTTAGGTTCTCAACAATCCCCCTTTCTTGAAGACTCACCTTGTCCTCAAGGTGAAAGTTGGAAAACTGCTGCTGGATGTCATTATAGTCTTCCCAAACTTGTACGGGTAATGGCAAAGATTGTAGCAATCCCTTGGTCTTGCCATCTTCTGGTTTTATCCACGGGCAAATGTCACAATTGCTTTCTTTCTTTTTGACTTCTGCCTTGAATCCTTCTGACCAAAAGAATAGCTTGATCCGCATGGAAGTACGGAACCATCCTAAATGTCCTCCTTCCCGTGAGTTGTGGAAGTGATTTAAGATCTTCCCCCTTAGTGTCGGTATGTTTGGTACATACAGCTGCTGTTTGTGCCAAATATATCCATTCTTAGGGGTGAATTTACTAACCTTTGGGTCAAAATTCTTGATCTTCTTGGCATGCTCTTGGCTTTGCGGGTCAATTTCTAGTGCCTCCTTGATTTCTGTCCATACATTCCACTCTGCTCCGCTAATGGCAGTAAGGCATGCGTCATTAGGCTCACATGCTGTCCACAATGCTTGACCACCATTGCTTCTGGACAATGCGTCTGCCACTTTATTTTCCTTGCCTGGTTTGTAGATTATTTCATACTCGTAACCCAGCAACTTGACAAGGAACTTTTGCTGCTCTGAGGTGGTAATTTTCTGCTCCATGAGGCTTCTCAAGGGTTGTTGATCTGTAATGATAGGAATTTCCTCCCAAGAAGGTAAGGTCGCCATACCTTGACTGCATGGATGATGGTTAACATCTCCTTGGCGTATACTGACCATTTTTTCTTCATGGGCCCTAAGACTCTGCTCATGTATGCAATAGGTCTTCCGGCTTGACTGAGGACAGCACCTATGCCATCTTGACATGCGTCAGTGTGAAGCTCGAAGGTTTGGTTGAAGTCGGGCAGTGCTAACACTGGGGTCTCACACATAGCTTGCTTCAACAACTTAAATGCATCTTCACTCTTCTCTGTCCATAGGAATCCGTCCTTCTTTAGCAAATTCGTTAGTGGTTTTGCTATGGCACCGTATTTGCGAACAAATCGGCGATAGTAGCCTGTCAAACCTAGAAAACCTCTAAGTTCTGTGACATTCTTTGGAGTTGGCCATGTTTGCATGGCTCCTATTTTACGTTGGTCTACCTTCACTCCTTCTTCGGATATGATGTGATCGAGGTATTCAAGCTCCTCTTGCATGAATGTGAACTTGGATGGCTTGATGACGAAACGATTTCTTCTTAACACTTCTAGCACTTTTGCTAAGTGTTCTATGTGATCATTGTGGTTCCTGGAATAGACCAAAATGTCATCAAAGAAGACTAAGACAAACCTGCACAAATAAGGTTTGAAGATGTCATTCATGGCTGCTTGAAAGGTGGAGGGTGCATTGCATAATCCGAAGGGCATGACTAGGTACTCATAGTGTCCACTATGAGTCTGAAATGCTGTCTTCTGCACGTCCTCTTCTTTCATGCGTACTTGATGATATCCCGCCTTGAGATCCAGCTTGGTGAACAGCTTTGCTCCATGTAACTCGTCCAGCATATCATCAATTGTTGGGATCGAAAAAATGATCCTTGATAGTTGCTTGGTTGAGTGCCCGATAATCGTGCAAAACCTCCAAGTTTCATCTTTCTTTCTAACAAGTAGAATGAGAGAAGAAAAGGGTGAGGTGCTAGGTCGGATAATACCTTGCTGTAGCATCTCTTCCACTTGTCTTTCAATCTCATTCTTTTGGAAGTGTGCATACCGGTAAGGTGCTACATTAATCACCTTGGTTTCGTCGATTAATGGGATGGCATGGTCGTAATGTCTTGAGGGTGGTAGTCCTTGTGGCTCTCCTAAGACATCTCCGAATTGCTCCAAAAGATCCCTTACTCCTATTGGTATGTCTTCGTGTGTAGGATGTTCGGCTGTGTTTTCCTCTTTTGTGGCCAATAGAATCGCAAAACATTGTGTACTTACCTCACAATGATGTGCTGCATTAGTGGTGGATGCCTTCCATGTGCAGTCTTTTCCCTTCCATTGGAAGTGCATGGCCATGGATTGGTAGTCGAACATTATCTTGCCTATGGTTTTAGGCCAAGCATTGCCTAAAACCACATCAAGGCTTGCCAAGGCTAACACATGCAGTTCTGCCTCTATCTTGACTCCTTGAATCTGCATAGCTATTGCCTTGATAACTTGCGCACACTTGAGCTTCTGCTCGCTTGCCACTCTTACCTCAAAGGGTGCAATCCTTTTCGGACATAGCTGGAGTGTTTTGACCAGTTTTGTGTTGATGAAGTTATGGGTGGCTCCACTATCAATCAACACCAAAACATTCTTGTTGTTTATGGTTGTGAACAGCCTCATTGCAATAGGTTTGGTGGTTGCCCCTACTGCAAGCAAGTTGATTTCACCTTCTTCCGCATGATCTGGGGAGTGTACTGCCTCAGCTTCCTCCTCACTATCCATGCAACTTTGGGCATTTGTGCTGGCAATGGGGTTGCTGTCTAGAACACCTGACCTGTTGCATGGAATGTTTGGATCTTCAGTGTTCAAGCTACAACCCAAATAATCCTCATTCTGTCCAGGGAATTGAGGGTCTAAAACAGGTGCAGATGATGGCATTTGATCAATACTTGTGCCTTGCAAAACTTTGCTGCATGCTATGCATATTTTCCGCTGCAGTTTGAACAATGAATGGTGTAAAGGTCTGTTCTCTTGCAGCTTGTGATGTTGTCCATGAAAGATCAGCAAGTCCTTCAATCTGGACAGGAATATGATTAGGAACTTTGTCTTCTGTTCCAGGTTTAGCCAACAAGGCAGATTGTGCCTGTTCTGGTGGATAATTTGTAGAAGCATGCGCTTGTAATTCATATGAAAATCCATATGATTCTGCATTCACTTTAATTTGTTGTTCTTCCACACTTGGTAGTGCTAAAGAAGATGTAGAAGAAGTAGCATAAACCTGAATAGATGAATCAGGACGTTTGGCAGATGCATTGTTTGACTCTTCACAAGACATCTGCATCTTTATCTTGGCATTTGGACACACCAAAGTCCTGTCCTGGAACACTTGTGTCCTTAGTCGTCCCAATCATCTGGAAGTGCATATGCATCTCCTGTGCATAATTCTTTTCCTCTACTGTCATCAACTGGAATTGTTGGTGATGAAACGTCTTCGCTTGTTCTCCAGATTGGCATCTCAGGAGGTGGAGATGAGAATTCTAAGTTCTGAACTGGTGCAGCACTCTTAAAATTTGATGAAGGAAAGACTTGATTCCCATCAAACTCGGAGCAAATATTGGTGATGCTGGAGGAGCCAAATCTGTCCATCAATTCTTGTGTGAACCTTGTCCAGCCAATCCTTCTACCTTCTCGGCCATAGGTAGCCTTAAGCTGACGACACCATTGGTTGGCTCTCCCGCATAGGTGATAGGATGCAAAATCAACCCTTTCACCCCTCTCAACACCTTGTTTCTCAAAATAGAACTCAGCCTTGGAGATCCATTCGGTTGGATCCCCTTTCTCAAAGGTTGGGAATTCGATTTTTACCTTAGGCCTAGTGTAGTGGCTTGGGCTGTCGTAGTGTTGCCATTCCTCTCTCCTATTTGTCTGCCAACGTTCTGCCTCATGACAACTCTGCATTCTCCTTGGCTGCCACGCTGCTGGCCTTCGATCCAAGACCTCATCGTCGCTGTATTCATCATAGGGGTCATGGGGCTGGTGCAAATTCGGTGGCACCTCCCTTCTGCACCCTAGACTCATGTGCACTCTCCCCCTTTCTTGAGAGGAAGCTGCTCATGGTGAAAATCTTCCTCCGAATGCAGCCTTCTAGGTTGCTGTGGCAGTATACTGCTCCTGGCTTTCTCAGTTTTGACTTGTTTTCCAGCCACTCGTGGTGTGTCTCTCTTCAATTGCTCAAGAGAATGGATGATAGAAGATAATTGATGTTTGATATCACTTACCTGGTCATTGAGTAAGCGTCAGTTCCTCTCTAAGGTCAGAATTCTTCCAAAGTCCTCCTTAGTTCGCTGTTGTAGTGAGGGTGAATGCTGCCTAGATGACATGGTAACCTGATGTCCTTGCAATTGACTGGTGTTGTGCTGCTGTCTCAACTAGAGCACTAATTTGTAGGGTGATTGTGCTTCCTCTCAAACTGGTGGTTGTGCTGATTTCTCAACGAAAGCACCAATTTGTTGGGGTCCCGATTTTTTTCCCCAACTTTTCTACACCTTAGGGGTCAGCACGCCTACTGGAATCCTTCCTAACTTGCTGTCCCGTTTGATTCTTGAGTTCTTTTCTTATTTTATATCCCCTAAGCTGTCCTTCGGGTTAACTAATATATATAAAGATATGTTGGATAGGACAAGACAACTCTTAAACCTATCACAACTTGCCTTGGTTGAAGAAGACAACTCTTAACTTCAACCTTAGCTCTTAAGCAAGGAAGACAACTCTTAACCTTAACTTAAGCCCAAGTTATCTCAAGACAACTCTTAAAAGATAACCGAAATATAAACAAGAATGGAAGCAAGAATGCTTACCTTTGATTCTTGATTAATGAATGAGAAAATAACAAAATTCTTAGCTTATGTCCTCCTCACAAATAATGGGCTGTATTTATAGTCCTAAGACAGCCTTATCCTAATTTAACTAGTACTTAGGTTCCTTATCCACTTAGGATATGTTTTCCTAAGTCAACAAGCTTTTCTAAGTCAAACTAAAACATTATCAAGATAGACCTTATCCAAATGTTTCCTAATTCTACTAGGATTCTTGGTCTTTCTTGAATTTCTACCTAGACTAGAATTCTAGAAGCAACTAAAAAATGCCTGCGGGCTTGGAAGAGGCGTCAGACGCATTCTACAGTGCTTGGGATGAACTTCTGGGAGCAACCGAACATCCCCTGTGGGCGTAGTAGAGGCATCGAGCACATTCAGCCGTGCACGGGATGAACTTTTAGGAATGACTGGATCATCCCCGCAGGCTCATCTCAGGCATTAGGCACATTCGGCAGTTCTCAGGACGAACATCCAAGAGTGACTAGAGTGCGGCAGAGGCATCAAGCACGTTCAACAGTGCACAGGATGAACTTCTGGAAGTGACCGGAACATCCCTGCAGGAGCAGCAAAGGCTTCAGGCACGTTGAGCAGCGCTTGGGATGAACTTCCGGGAATGACCGGAACATTCCTGTGAGTGAGGCAGTGGCGTTGGGTGCGTTCTTGTTGAGGACCTTAGGAGGCAAAGGGAGCGTGAGAGAATGCGCGCAAGGCGCCAGGCAGCAAGAGAGGCAGCAACCGACCAGCAAGTGCGCACAACCAGCATGCACGCAGCAAGCAGTGAAGCACGGCCAGGTTCTGACTCAGTCCTAATCAATTGCGAAAATGAAAGCCAAGAAGAAGACCAGCATTGGCAGGACACGCATGAAGCAGTCCGAGCAGGAAAAGGAGAGTGACGGCATGAAGAATTCCAGCAGCAGCAAGACGTCTTGGCAGGATTACCTTGGCAAGATGACCACGCCAAAGAGAAGTCTTGGAGAGGAAGGACGCCACAGCAAGAAGTCTAATTCAAGAAGGAAACGGCAAAGAAGAAGTCAGCAGCTGTAGGAAAGAAGATAAGATAAGGACAGAAGGACTTAGTCAAAGTAGGAATTCTAGTCTTAGTAGGAATTCAAGAAAGACCAAGAATCCTAGTAGGATTAGGAAACAATGGATAAGGTCTATCTTGATAATGTTTTATTTGACTTAGAAAAGCTTGTTGACTTAGGAAAACATATCCTAAGTGGATAAGGAACCTAAGTACTAGTTAAATTAGGATAAGGCTGTCTTAGGACTATAAATACAGCCCATTATTTGCGAGGAGCTCATATGCTACGAATTTTGTATATTTCTCATTCATTAATCAAGAATCAAAGGTAAGCATTCTTGCTCACATTCTTGTTTATTTTTCGGTTATCTTTTAAGAGTTTTCTTGAGATAACTTGGGCTTAAGTCAAGGTTAAGAGTTGTCTTCCTTGCTTAAGAGCTAAGGTTGAAGTTAAGAGTTGTCTTCTTCAACCAAGGCAAGTTGTGATAGGTTTAAGAGTTGTCTTGCCTATCCAACATATCTTTTATATATTAGTTAACCCGAAGGACAGCTTAGGGGACATAAATATAAGAAAAGAACTCAAGAATCAAACAGGACAGCAAGTTAGGAAGGATTCCAGTAGGCGTGCTGACCCCTAAGGTGTAGAAAAGTTGGGGAAAAAAATCGGGACCCCTAACAGTTCTGCAGTACGTGGGACGAACTTCTGGCAGTGACCAGAACATCACCATGACTGCCGCAGCGGCATCGGATGCATTTGGCAGTGCCCAGGATGAACTTCCATGGGCCATAGGAATATCCCCGCGGGATTGGCAGAGGCATTGGATGCATTCAGCAGTGCTCAGGATGAACTTCCGCGAGTGACCGGTACATCCCCACCGGCGCAGCAGTGGAGTCAGGCACATTCGGCAGTGCACAGGACAAAGTTCTGGGAAGTGATCGAAACATCCCTTTGGGTGCGGGAGAGGCTTCGGGCATTTGGGCAGTGCATGGGATGAGCTTCCAGAGTGACCAGAACATCCTTGTGGCACAGCAGAGGCATCGGGCGCACTTGGCAGTGCACGGGACGAACTTCTGTAGTGACATGTATATCCCCACGGGCATGGAAGCAGCATCGGACATGTTCGGCAGTACACGGGACGAACTTCTGGGAGCAATTGCAACATCCCTGTGGGCGCTAGCAGAGGCATTGGGCACATTTGGCAGTGCATGGGATGAACTTCCGGGGGCAACCAAAAAATTCCTCTGGGCTCGGCAGTGGCATCGGACGTGTTCGGCAGTGCTCAGGAGAAACTTCTGGGAGCGACTGGAACATCCCTGCAGCCACGGCAGCGGCATCGGACACGTTTGGCAGTGTGCAGAACAAAATTCCAGAGCGACCAGAACATCCCCGCAGGCATTGCAGTGGCATTGGATGCATTCACCAGTGTGTGGGACGAACTTCTAGGAGCGACCGAAAAATCCCCACGTGCTCGGCAGAGGCATTGGACGAGTTTGGCTGTGCTCGGGATGAACTTCTGGGAGCGACGGGAACATCCCCGTGGGCACGGTAGCTGCGTCAGGTGCATTCAGCAGTGCATGGGATGAACTTCTGTGAGCGAACTGAAAAATTGCCACGAGTGCAGAAGCGGCATGGACATGTTCAGCAGTGCGTGGCACAAACTTCTGGGAGCACTGCAACATCCCTGAAGGCGCGGCAGAGGCTTGGGGTGCATTTTCCAGTGCAGTGGACAAACTACCGGGAGCAACCAGAACATCCCCATGGGCACTGTAGCAGCATCGGGCACCTAGGCAGTGTATGGGACAAACTTCCGGGAGTGACTGGAACATCCCCACAGGTGCAGTAGCTGCGTCAGGTGTATTCAGCAGTGCACAGGGATGAACTTCTGTGAGCGACCTGAATATCCCCATGGCGTGGAAGCAGTGTCAGACATGTTTCAGTCAGTGTGTGGGATGAACTTCCGGGAGCGACTGTAACATCCCCACGGGCGCAGCAGAGGCTTGGGGCGTGTTTGGCAGTGCACGGAACAAACTGCCAGGAGAGACTAGAACATCCCCGCGGGCACTGGAGTGGCATCGGGCACCTTGGCAGTGTGCAGGACAAACTTCCGAGAGTGACATGAATATCCCTGCAGGCACTGGAGTGGCATCGAGCGCATTCGCACTGCATGGGATGAACTTCCGAGAGCGACCGGAACATCTCCGCAGGCCTGGCAGAGGCGTCAGGCATTTGTCAGTGCATGGGAAGAACTTCCGGGTGCAACCGGAAAATCCCCACGGGCGTGGTAGAGGCTTCGGGCGTGTTGGCAGTGCTGTGGGTCGAACTTCCTGGAGTGACTGGAACATCGCCACAGGCAGTACTGCAGTGTCAGGCGCGTTTGGCATGTGTGCAGGATGAACTTCTGGGAGTGAACGGAACATCCCTGCGGGCACGTTGGGCAGTGTGCAGGTTGAACTTCTGGGAGCGACCATAATATCGCCACAGGCTTGTAGAGGCATCTGACACTTTGACAGTGTGCAAGATGAACATGCAGGAGCAATCAAAACATTCCTGCAGGCGTGGCAGCGGCTTCAGACACGTCCAGCAGTGCACGGGATGAACTTCTCGGAGCAATCAGTACATTCCTGCAGGCACAGCAGCAGCATTGGACACGTTTGGCAGTGCCCGGGACAAACTTCTTGGAGCAACCAGAACATCCCTGCGGGCGTGGCAGAGCTTTTGACTGCATTCAGCAGTGTGCAGGACAAACTTTTGTGAGTGTCCGGAACATCTGGTGAGCGCAGCAGCTGCGTCGGGCACATTTGGCACTGCAAGGAATGAACTTCTGAGAGCAACCAGAATATCCCCTGCGGTCGCAGCGAAGACATCTGGCATGTTCAGCAGTGCACAGTACGAACTTTGGGGAGCGACCGGAACATCACCAGGGATGCAGCTGCAGGAACAACTTCTGGGAGCGACCGTAACAACTCTGTGGGCGCAGCAGCTATGTCGGGCTGGTTTGACAGTTTATGGGATAAACTTCCGAGAGTGACCAAAACATCACTGTGGGACGCAGCAGAGGCATCAGGCATGTTTCGGTCATGGGCAGGATGAATTTCGGGTGCGACGAAAATCCCCGCTAGGCTCAGCGTGTCAGGCATAGCAAATGAATTTCAGGAGTGCTGATGGCAGTGGTGTTGGACATGTTTGGGCGTGCTCGGAATGAGCTTCTAGGAGCGACCAGAAAATCACCGCTGGCCTGGGAGAGGCATCGGACGCATTTGGCAGTGCTTGGTATGAACTTCTGAGAGCGACTGGAGCATCCCTGCAGGTGCGGCAGAGGTGTCGGGCGCGTTCGGCAAGGCGTTGGGCGCATTTGGCAGTGCACAGGAGGAACTTTTGGGGGTAACCAAAAAATTCCTCTGGGCTCGGCAGTGGCACCGGACGTGTTCGGCAGTGCTCAGGAGGAACTTCTGGGAGCGACCGGAACATCCCTGCAGCCGCGGCAGCGGCATCAGACACGTTTGGCAGTGTGCAGAACAAAATTCCAGAAGCGACAAGAACATCATCGCGGGCATTGCAGTGGCATTGTATGCATTCACCAGTGCGTGGGACAAACTTCCAGGAGCGACCGGAAAATCCCCACGTGCTCGGCAGAGGCATCGGACGAGTTTGGCTGTGCTCGGGATGAACTTCCAGGAGCGACGGGAACATCCCTGCGGGCATGGTAGCTGTGCCAGGTGCATTCAGCAGTGCATGGGATGAACTTCTGTGAGTGAACTGAAAATCGCCACAGGCGCAGAAGCGGCATCGGACATGTTCAGCAGTGCGTGGCACAAACTTCCAGGAGCACTGCAACATCCCTGCAGGCGTGGCAGAGGCTTGGGGCGCATTTGCCAGTGCAGTGGACAAACTACCAGGAGCAACCGGAACATCCCCGCGGGCACTGGAGCAGCATCAGGCACCTTGGCAGTGTACGGGACAAACTTCTGGGAGTGACCGAAACATCCCCACGGGTGCAGTAGCTGCTCAGGTGTATTCAGCAGTGCACAGGATGAACTTCAGTGAGCGACCTGAATATCCCCATGGCGTGGAAGCAGTGTCGGACATGTTCAGCAGTGTGTGGGACGAACTTCCGGGAGCGACTGTAACATCCCCACGGGCGCAGCAGAGGCTTGGGGCGTGTTTGGCAGTGCACGGAACAAACTGCCAGGGAGAGACTAGAACATCCCCACGGGCACTGGAGTGGCATCGGGCACCTTGGCAGTGTGCAGGGCAAACTTCCTGGAGTGACATGAATATCCCTGCGGGTGCTGGAGTGGCATCGAGCGCATTCGGCACTGCATGGGACGAACTTCTGGGAGCGACCGGAACATCTCCGCAGGCCTGGCAGAGGTGTCAGGCGCATTTGTCAGTGCATGGGAAGAACTTTCGGGTTCGACCGGAAAAACTCTGCAGGCACGGTAGAGGCTTCGGGCGCATTGGGCAGTGCGCAGGTCGAACTTCCTGGAGCGACCGAAACATCGCCACAGGCACGACTGCGGTGTCGGGCGCGTTTGGCAGTGTGCAAGATGAACTTCTGGGAGTGACCGGAACATCCCCATGGGCCCGTTGGGTAGTGTGCAGGTCAAACTTCTGGGGGCTACCATAACATCACTGCAGGCTTGGTAGAGGCATCTAGCACATTTGACAGTGCACGGGATGAACTTCTTGGAGCAACCAGTACATTCCTGCAGGCACAGCAGCGGCATTGGACACGTTTGGCAGTGCCCAAGACAAACTTCCTGGAGCAACTAGAACATCCCTGTGGGCGTGGCAAAGCTTTCGAGTGCATTCGCTAGTGTGCAGGACAAACTTTTGTGAGTGTCCGGAACATCCAGCGAGCGCGGCAGCGGGCGTCAGGCACATTTGGCACTGCAAGGGACGAACTTCCGGAGCAATCGGAATATCCCGCTGGTCACAGCAAGACATCTGGCATGTCAGCAGTGCACAGTACAAACTTTGGGGAGCGACTGGAACATCACCTGGGGCGCGGTGTGGGAAGAACTTCTGGGAGCGACCGTAACAACTCTGCAGGTGCAGCATCTATGTCGGGCTGGTTTGACAGTTTACGGGACGAACTTTCGAGAGTGACCAGAACATCCCTGCAGGTGCAGCAGAGGCATCAGGCACGTTTCGGCCATGGGCAGGATGAATTTCCGGGAGCGACTGAAAAATCCCAGCAGGGTTGGCAGTGGTGTTGGACACGTTTGGCCGTGCTCGGAATGAGCTTCCTGGAGCGACCAGAAAATCACTGCTGGCTCGGGAGAGGCATCGGACGCATTTGGCAGTGCTTGGTATGAACTTTTGGGAGCAACTGGAGCATCCCCGCAGGTGTGGCAGAGGTGTTGGGCGCATTCGGCAAGGCATTGGGCGCGTTTGGTAGTGCATGGAGGAACTTCCTGGAGCGTCAGAACATTCCTGCTGGCGCAGCAGCGGCATTGGGCGCATTTGCAGTGCACATGAGGAACTTCCGTCAGGGACCAGAACATTCCCCCGGGCCAGCAGCAGCCTGGGGTGCATTCAGCAGTGCTCGGGATGAACTTCTAGGAGCGACCAAAATTCATTACAGGCACCGCAGAGGCATTGGGTGCATTCGGCAGTGAACAGTACAAACTTTTGGGAGCGACTGGAACATCCCTGAGGGAGCAGCAGCAGCATCAGACACGCTGGGCAGTGCACGGAATGAACTTTCAGGGGCAACAAGAATATCCCTGCGGGTGCTGTCTATCTTAAGATCCACCCTAGGAGGAAAATAAAGGCTGGAAAGCCAACCATAGCGAAGCTGGCTAGGGAGTACTTTTGACCCTATGAGGTAGTTGAGCGACTTGGAGCAGTAGCTTATACCTTAAGACTACCATCAAACTCCAAAGTACATCCACCATTTCACATTTCATTATTGAGAAAAAAGGTAGGAGATGTGAGAAAAGTAACTGAGGGACTGCTTGATGTTTTTAGGAAGATCACCTGGGGCAGCACCCAAAGGAAGCACCAGGATTTTGCATAGTAAGCTATGGGCACAATAGAAGGCCAGTATGTAGAGTACTCATATGGTGGAATCATTCACCCAAGGATGAAGCAACATGGGAAGACTATTATGATATCCAGCAATGTTTCCCTAATTTCCACCTTGAGGGACAAGGTGAGTCTCTAAGAAAGGGGGATTGTTGAGGACCTTAGGAGGCAAAGGGAGTGTGACCGAATGCGCGTGAGGTGCAAAGCAGCAAGAGAGGCAGCAACAGGACAGAATGTGCACACAACAAGTTTGGAGTGCAATGGGCAGTGTGCAGGACAAACTTTTGTGAGTGTCCGGAACATCCAGCGAGCACGGCTGCGGCGTCAGGCACATTTGGCACTGAAAGAGAGGAACTTTCAGGAGCAACTGGAATATCCCCGTGGTCGCAGTGAAGATATCTGGCATGTTTAACAGTGCACAGTATGAACTTTGGGGAGCGACTATAACATCACCTAGGGCACAGCTGCGGGAAGAACTTCTGGGAGCGACCATAACAACTCTACAGGTGCAGCAGCTATGTTGGGCTGGTTTGACAGTTCACGGGACTGACTTCCGAGACTGACCAGAACATCCCTGTGGGTGCAGCAAAGGCATCAGGCTAGTTTAGGCATGGGCAGGGTTGGCAGTGGTGTTGGACACATTTGGCCATGCTCGGAATGAGCATCCAGGAGTGACCAGAAAATCACTGCTGGCTTGGGAGAGGCATCAGACGCATTTGGAAGTGCTTGGTATGAACTTCTGTGAGCGACTGGTGCATCCCAGCAGGTGTGGCAGAGGTGTCGGGCGCTTTCGGCAAGGCATTGGGCGTGTTTGGCAGTGCATGGGATGACTTTTGGGTGCAACTAGAACATTCCCACTGGCACAGCAGCGGCATTGGGCACATTTGCAGTGCACATGAGGAACTTCCATCAGGGACCAAAACATTCCCTCGGGCACAGCAGCAGGCTGGGGTGCATTCAGCAGTGCTCGGGATGAACTTTCGAAAGCGACCAAAAATTCATTATAGGTGCCGCAGAGGCATTGGGTGCATTCGGCAGTAAACAGTACAAACTTTCGGGAGCAACCGGAACATCCCCGAGGGCACAGCAGCGGCATTGGACACGTTGGGCAGTGCGCAGGATGAACTTTCAGGAGCAACCAGTATATCCCCTGCAGGCACAGCAGAGGCTTTAGGTGCGTTTAGAAGTGCACAGGATGAACTTCGGGAAGCCACTGGAACAACCCATGGGCGTGCAACTTTGTCGAGCACATTCTGCAGTGCACAGGATGAACTTCTGGGAGTGACTTGAACATCCCCGGGGGAGTGGCAGAGGCGTTGGACATGTTCAGCCATGCGCAAGATGAACTTCCGAGAGCGACCGGAAAATCCCATCGCACTTGGCAGAGGCATCAGACATGTTCAGCAGTTCTCAGGACAAACTTCCAAGAGCGACTGGACATCCCATCAGTCATGACAGAGGTCTTGGGTGCACTCGGCAGTGCACGGGACAATCTTTTGGGAGCGACCAGAACATTCCTGCAGGTGCAGTAGCTATGTTGGACAAGCTTGCAGTATGCGGGACGAACTTGCTGGAAGGACGGGAACATCCCTGAGGGCGTGGCAGAGGCTTCAGGGCCATTGAGCTGTGCACCGGGACGAACTCCCATGAGTGACCAGAACATCCACACAGCCGCGGCAGAGGCGTTGTGCGCATTTGGCAGTGCATAAGATGAACTTCGTGGAGCGAATGGAACATCCCCACGGGTGCGGTAGAGGCATCAGGTGCATTTGGCAGGGCATGGGACGAACTTCTGGAGGCAACCAGAACATCCCCACAGACACAACAACAGCGTTGGGTGCATTGATGTTGAAAACCTAAGTATGCAGGAAAGGCAATGGGCAGAAAATGGGGCAGCAAAGGAGAGCATGGGCCAAAAAATGTGCACAACAAGCCTGGAACCAGCAAGTGTGCAGCCCGGCAGTGAGGCCTGGATGCTCCTAATCAATGAAGGACATTCATGCCAACAAGAGTTCCAGAAGAAGAAGGATATTTGCATCAAGAACTCCAGCAGCAGTAAGACATTTATGCCAAGCAGAGTTCTAGCAGCAACAGGACATCCATGCCAAGGAGAGTTCCAGCAGCAGCAGGACATCCATGCCAAGGAGAGTTCTATCAGCAGTAGGACACTCATGATGAGTTCCAGTAGCAATAGGATAGTCATGACAAGAAGAATTCTAAGGGCAGAAGGATATGCATTCAGAGTCCTAGTCCTACAAGGAATAGGCAAGAGGAAGTGCAGCGCTGTAAGATACAAGATAAGGTAGGAATTCTAGTCTAGGTAGAAATTCAAGAAAGACCAAGAATCCTAGTAGAATTAGGAAACATTTGGATAAGGTCTATCTTGATAATGTTTTATTTGACTTAGAAAAGCTTGTTGACTTAGGAAAACATATCCTAAGTGGATATGGAACCTAAGTACTAGTTAAATTAGGATAAGGCTGTATTAGGACTATAAATACAGTCCATTATTTGTGAGGAGGAGATAAGCTACAAATTT